>JASANA010000054.1:0-61605 GCA_030248095.1 Ptycholaimellus sp. GST1_10
TGGTGATCTCGGAGTTGATGTGGAAGCGCTGCGGCTGCCCCGCCTTGCCCTTGGCGGTGGGCGGGATGACGATGTGCTGCGGGATTGTGATGCCTCAAGAGCTGATGGTGAGTAAGGAGGGAGGAGCATGAAGGAGGAGTGTCAACCGCCGGCCGGAGAGGGACCCATTCCCATAGAAGGACTGGGACTCTTAGTCTTGGGCGGAAGTGGTGGAGGTTGAAGAGCTGAAGCGGTAGAGGGCCGGTCTCGCTCTGCATCCTCGCGCTTCACGCCGCGTAGATTGCGTCTGCACACAGCCATCAGGGTGGAGGAGAAGCAGATGGAGTGAGGGAAGAGTAGAGAAAGAGATTAGTAACCGATGGCTGTGCTGAGATCTGGCGGAGCGTGGCTCGCTGCGAGTGTCGTCGCGGTGTCGACGGTGTCGCTTGGAGGTCTCCGAGCGGCTGTAGCCGGTGTCGGAGTCTGAGTAGCGGCTGGCGGCCTCCTTGTCTCCGCGCGACCGCGATCGACTCATGCTCCCGCCGGTGCTCCGATGTCGTCGCCTTAAAGGGCACCAATTTGGAAGCAGGTTTGAGTAAATGAATTTGAGGATGAACCTGCGGGAGTGTCGATCCTCGTCCTCGGTGTACTCGGGGGAGGAGCGGCGGTCGCGGCTGCGCGAGGACTTTCTGGAGGAAGAGTGATGACGTCGATGGTGTCGTCCCCTCTCTCGATCCTCCTCCTTCCGGTAGCGTCCCTTGCTCTCCGCCACTGGAGCGACTGGAGCAGGCAGGGCCTGCAGTGAATAGGCAATTGAAGAGGGGAGGAAAAGACGAAAGGGGAAGTGACCTGATCTTCGCCGCTGACGTTGGCAGGCTCAGCGTCAGGGATGAGCATGACGCCCTCAACCCACTGCTGGACGTTGCCGCTGGAGATGGCTGGCTTTAGTGGGTGCACCTCCTCTTGCACTGGTTCTTCCTTCAATGGATCACCTTTGAGCTCAGAACAAGTGAGGGATCCAGAATTCGGCATAGGTGAATTGTTGTAAAGAGGAATGGAACATTGAAAACATAGCCACATTGTTATGGGGTTCAATGAATCTGCTATTTACAGATTTAAAAGGCAGCCAAATTCTTAAAACGAAATCAGGCAAGACATTTAGAATACGATGATGCACAAGAAATGATGAATTTTTGTTCCAGATTCACTGAGCCCGTGATTCAAATAAGTAATGAAAGAGTTCACTGTCAGATCTATCTCTGATATTTACAACCTAACACCAAGATGCTCGCTGGAAACCAAGGTTAAGATAGTGCAGAAAAGCAATAGGAAGGGTAGAAAGGCCCAGGTGCCACAATTAATTTGCCGTCTAACAGAAAAGGTCAGTGCGGCTGGGTTGATACTGGCCCTTACACGTTGCAGCTTTTTTATGCCGACGAGAACACAGGCCTCGCATGTGCAATTCCATGCGTGCTACACAACATTGCCTCATCACTAACTGCTCGTTCAACATCTCTCCTTCTACTATTCTGATAGATTCATTTGAAAGCAGAGTGAGAAAGACGAACCGGGAGTGGGAATTTCTGCTGTATGGGCGGAGCCTGGTGTATGATGGGTGCAGGGGGAGGTATTGGCTGGGCCTTGTAGGGCTCCTGGGGGTACTGGCCCACCATCACCGGCTGCTTGCGGTAGTCGGAGTCGGCGGGGGAGTAGGCTCTGTTCAGCTGGCCCTCTGCAGGAGAGGAGATGCTTGTGGGTGGAGGGGAGGGTGGATGGAGGAGACGGGAGGAGAAGGAGTTGATGACGGGTTTGGTGTTGTAGTCTCCGTTGTCGAAGTAGACGCGTGTGCCCGTGGCAGAGTAGTAGGGCTCCCGGGCCTCTGAGATCCCGGCGGCTATGCGTCGGTACTGCACGACCACCGCCAGCAGGCAGTACAGCTACAATCACTGCCTTTGCAGAACTAGTCTAAAGAAATTTTGTTTGTTTTTTTCTTATTCTGAGATACACGACATTTGGATACAAGATATTTAGATTGAAGAATTTTTGAGATTAGAATGAAAAAAATGAAAAATATAGAGGAATTTGTAAAAAGATAGGCAAACATTGACGATGACAGTGACAATTTCTATGATGGTGAGGGCGAGCCAGTAGCGTACCACCTCGCCTGACCACCAGACGATGCAGTAGGCGAGGCTGAATAGGATGCAGGCCACCATGCAGGGGAACCTTCAATTACTTCAGTCTTCTTCGCACTGTGGAAGTAGGGCCTTGTGAAACCATGGCCAGACGAGATGTCTGCTGTTGGTGTGTATGCCGTAGATGAGGCCTACGGAGGCGAACAGGAGGAAGAAGGAGCTTATCAGGTTCAGGATTTGAATCACGAACAGGGCTGCAATCAAAAAACGTTTTGCCTTGTTTGGATTGTTCCCATTGACATGCCACACTTTTTTCCTACGCTTCAACTTCCCCTGTCCAAACTGGTTGGAGTATGACTCATTTGGGGCAGGCTGAGTTGGGGGGTTTGGGACTTGGGTAGGGATGATGCGAAAAGGTGCCTAACATGTGCAGAGGGGGGCCACATATCCCTTGTTCCGTGAACCGGATGGGCCTCTTGCTGAGGGGAAGATGGATGTGGGGTTGGGCAAGGGGGTGGCAAGTTCTCTGGGCCCGGGTTTATGTCGGGGCGAGCAAGGCCGAGCCTGATCCCCGAAACAGAGACTGGGGCGGCAGAGTCCTTGAGTGGGGGAACACGGGTGGATGACCTTGGCTAGGAAAGAGCGGCCCAGGGAACAAATGGGAAAAAGAGGCAGTGAAAAGGTATGAGGAATGAAAATAGGAGAGACCAGTGTAGAACTGCTCCTCCGCGCTTTCGTAGTAGCGCTCGTAGTAGCCGGGGAAGCGCTGTTCGTAGCTGTCATAGGTACCGGCGTAGGCGGGCAGGAGACGGTTGGCGGCCCGATCTCGATAATATTTCACCACCGACGTCTGCCAGCCCAAGATCCCCAGCTGCATCACGCAGAACACCTACAAGCCTCCCCTCACCCTACTAGCCCTAGGCATGGGAGGGGTGGGGTGGGGGTTTAATTTTGGATGATTTTGAGTTCCCTGGGCCGCTTTTGTGGAAGGCAAAGAAGCGCAGGCCTAGCTTACACTCTAGGAGGGAAGAGGCGGCGCTTTCGTAGGCGTTGATGCAGGGGCAGTAGTCCTGGCACTGGCGATTGATGGAGGCCAGCAGGTTGGACTTGCAGCCCGAGAGCGTTGAGCTCTGCCACCCGTAAAGGCCCAGTTGCAGCAGAGCAAACACCTGACCCAGGCATATTCCATTTACTAAGCTCAGCTCATTCTAGGCGGAAGAGGGCGGAGCAAAAGCGGACCAGGGAAGACAGTAGACGAAATGGTCGAAAGAGAAGGAGGCAGGGAAAGAGGAAAGAAAAGGGAAGGGGCGTACAAGGCTCCATATGCCGATGGTGACACAGCCGTCTTTGAGGCTCCAGCAGCAGCAGGGGTTGAAGCCCATCCTGGTGTAGAATGAGCTCCGCCCCGACGCCGCTGTAGAACGGGCCTCCAGGGCTTAGGCGCTACCCAAAACTCTCAACACAAGTCCTTCCTTCATCTTTTTCGCTTACATTTCTGCAGAGCTAACAGAGATTGAAGAAAGAAATATTTCTAGTTGGAATCAAGAAATCTACAAAAATTTGCCTTTTGCCTCAATGCCGAAGTAGCAAAAGCAATGGACTGGGGGTGACCGCAGATGAGCCGTAGAAGAGGGGCATGAAAAGAGGGCCCTGAGTGGCTCTCTCAAGTGGGCGACGTAAAACCAGCACCAGTAACCAGAGGGCTCCTGCCAGGTGCAAAAAGGGCAGGCATACCTACGGAGGCTCTGAAAATGGAGCACTGCCGGGGTCGGAGAGGAGGAGAAGTTTGGGGAAAGGGAAGAGGGCGGAGGTAGTAGGTAGTGGTGGCGGAGGAGGGCGAGGAGGTTGCTGGACGAGGACAATGCCAGTCTTCCCCCCTTTACTACCGCTGCTGGGAAAGGAGGGCTGGGGCTGGGGGAGGGGACTCTGAGGTCTCGCGCGCGCCCTCCCATTCATACCCACCAACCCTCAGCCTAGTCCCCCCTTTCCTCCTCGCCAGGCCACTGCGTAACCCTCTTTCTCCTCCCATCCTCCTCCTACACACACCGCCTCCCACCCCCTTCCCTCTGACTCCGTTTCAAGGTCACTGGAGAAAGGCGTACCCACGCCTAGCCACGCCATATCACCCTGTGCGACTATTCAAAACAGAGCAGCAAAAAAGTGTCAGTTCAGAAATCCCTATGCCCTATCACCGAGGCATGAGTGGGTGTTGTGAAAGGGCTTGTGCAATGGCTGCTGACACATGCTGCGGAGGTGGTGGTGGGACGCGGAGATAAAACGCGAGCAAGGCTAGGCCGAGAAACTGGAAAAGGTAAACAGGCCAAGCCGAGCAGAGCCAGGTGGCCCGTAGGTATGCGCAATGTGGGAAGGGGGAGAGTGGATTCAGGCCTTTCTAACTCCCTCAAACGGAGAAGGGGGGAATGGGATGAGTACACTGGCGGAATGCATTGAGAGGAGAGGGAGTTGTAGAGACTGGCAGGTGGAGGGAGGGAGGCCAGCGGCGTCCAGCCTTCTGGGAGTGGGTAAATAGAGCATCCACACTCCTGCCACTGCCGCGTGCCAAACGGGGCTCTAAGTCAATTGCCTCTGTCCGCCTACAATTTCACCTGCCAATGGCCCCTTGCCTCAATCAAGGCTTAACCTTCAAAGAATTTAGCATGTATCATAACATTCTTTAGAATTAATGTTGTGCAAAGTATCACTGAACCTTTTCAAATCAAAAAAATAGATTTTAAATGGCATTAAAAATGTTGTTGATTTTAATGTATTTCAAAAGTTCAAAATTCAAAGCGTGAATTTTATTCATCCACTTATATTTGCTTTTATCTTTGCGCATTGTAAGCAAAGCACAATTTAATCGAATCATTTTTCAGCTTCATTTACCGAGTGGCATTAAAATGGCTTATTGAAAATGGTCTCTGAATTATTTCAAATGGTATCTGTTCTGAATGCTTATTTGAAACGATCTATGAACACGCATGGTTGTATCTTATAAATGCGACGCATAGTCTGGTAAAAATTGTGAAAAAAACGTTTTTAAGCGCCATTCAAATACATTTCAATCATAAGTTAGCAAAACCAAATAATTGCAAAAATAAATAAAATTTACTCGATTTAGATTTCTTTTTAAAATGCTAATTTTTCGCAGCAATAGGTCAGAAAACTGCAACGATTAGTCTCAAAACTTTTTGAAAACTTGGTAAATATCGCATCACAGGAAAGCTTCAAGCGGCCAGTGAGCGATATCCTAATCGAGAAAAGACGTTTTTGAAAAAAATATTTTCTGCAATGCAGATCAAAACTAAAAACCCTCTTTAGTCTAATGCAAATATTTTAAGCTAATTGATGCTTTATTGACACAAAGTTCACCGCAAAGAAACCTCACAAGATGACTAAAGTAAAAGGATGATTCAGTTGAGGTGTGAGGGCAGCACGAGCGAGTTCCGTGAACAAATATTAGCAGGCTCTAGTAGCATAGAGCGTCCCCGTACCAATACAAAGGCAGGTAAAAGGGGCATGGACAGGTAGGGTGTGTGAGGGGCGGGGGTGAAAAGGGGGAAGGCTGGGAATAGAAAGTGCACGGGGTGAATCGATGCGGCTAAGCCAGACATGCCCCTGCCCTGCCTGCCCTGCGATTATGCCTCGTCTGTCTGTCAGCGTGAATGCTGGGGATGATTGCGGGACTGGAGAAATTGAAACTCCCAGGGGCCAAAAATGATTCAGAAAAGATTCGGTTTTGTATTGGGTATTTAAATATGAATCACAGGTATTCTGCTGATGGTACTTTACTGGTCTTTGTTCACGGAGGAAGTCATTTTATTAATTTATTTATATTTTCTATAATGCAATATTTAGTCAAAAGTCATGAAATGAGGATCTGATGCATAAAAATACATGACTAAAATGCTGCAGTATGCGAAGCTTATGAATTTGCGATCATTCATCAAAAAGATATGGACAAGATGCAAAAGAATCTTGATTTTTGGTTTGAATAGAGAAACCATTTTGACCAAACATTTTATAAGGTCCATTTCTTTGGCATTTGTCCATTTCTTTGTCATATTTTCTTTATTTTCAATGACTGTTAAGCTTTTTCATTTCACAATTAATACTGATGGCTTTACTTCAAAAACGTTTAGGGCTATCGGCTGCCAAAAAAGCCTTCGTTGGACGTTAAGAGGCCTAAATGAGTGAATATAGTCCATGAAGGCGAAAGTAGGGCAACACCAAAAAGCCTGAGCCGATACCACCAGAAATGGAATCAGTGGCTCTGAAACCCTAGGAAACCGGGGGTATCGGTTCTAAATTAGGGGTATCTATTGTCAAACAAGCCTTTATTAGTTAGACGTTTATGAGGCCTAAATGAGTGAAAATGGAGGCATTTTAGAAATTGACTTAGTTTGGGCCAACACCTATAGTTTTCCACGTTTTAAATGATTGGCTCTTTGCCACAATCCTAAATCATAATCGCGCGGCCAAGGCCCGCTTATACAGTTACTCCATTTTTCGTCCGTCTGTCCGCATATATATATATATATATATATATATATATATATATATATATATATATGTGGTTCCAGAGCCCGGACTCGACGGTTTTTCAACGAAATTGGCCCAAATTTTGCATGAAGGTCCGTCTGGGTGGTGGCTAGGAGGGTTTTTCTGCGCATGGCGTCATTTTGATTGGTTCTGGATTTATGACCAAAAAACCATGAAAATGGGGGCCTTTAAATTCGAAAAAGTTTCGAAAAAGTTCATTTTACCTTTAATTATTATTTATTATTATTGTTTAAACGCCTCAGAAACCAAAACTAGACTATACCACTGTTACTGTTTCTTATTGTTTTGAGAATCATTTTATTTCCTTATTTCATTGTATTGCTTAACAAGGTGAAAAAGGCCGCCCATCTATTCGCGATAGCCGATAATACCTTGTTGAGCCATGAGTTATAAAAATTTGTTCTTTTCATGAAATTGCCTCAATCAAGAGCGCCATATAAGCAACTGAAAGGCCAGTAAATTTTGCTATCCTTATGCTTCGTATGCTAGGCTACGCTCCGGGGCCTCCGCACCCATGCCCTCCGGCCTCCGGAGCTCTGACTGCCCTGCCCTCCGCAACAGGCGGCCTTCGGCCGCGCAAAAAAGAGCAAAACCCGCTGCTTTACATGGAGATAGAGGTTAAGGACTAGCACACAGGTCTCACCCGAAGGGAGACCCGGCCACACCGGGAATACGGGCCGAGCGGAGGCGTCAACCAGCCACCCGGTGTGCGGAAACCAGCCCGCACTGGATCAGCCGTCCAGGAGTGGCTACCTGGTGGTGAGATCCCTTGCCTAACCCACAGCAGCGCTACACGACAGCACCGAGGCACTACCGCTACGCCACCACAGGCTTATCATTGGATGCTGAAATTATCTAGTCAATCATCCAAAAATGTCGGAAATTTTCTAGCACTTTTGGCATCATGCGATACATCGATCGAAAGCTCTAGTCAACGCTTGTTCGACAAAAATACTGGCTTGACGAAATTCACCTGTTACATCATGGAAATTTTGAGCTCAATAATGGTGATACCGTATACCTAGCGTTCTAGTGCATTAGCAGTTAACAACCTGCACATCAATTCAAATTTGAAGCCTGTTTAGAAAAAGACAAGACCAATAAGAATTTGAAGACAAGGCCTATTTGAATGATTTCAGGCAAACAAGGCAACATTTTTGCGCGGCCGAAGGCCGCCTGCCGCGGAGGGCAGGGCAGTCAGAGCTCCGGAGGCCGGAGGGCATGGGTGCGGAGGCCCCGGAGCGTAGCCTAGCATGCGAAGCATGCTAGGCGAAGCGTAGGGGCCGTAGCACCCGTGCCCGGAGGCCGGAGGAGCTCTGGCGCCCTGCCCGAAGCGGCGGGCGGCCAAGGCCAGCTTAAGCAGTTACCCCATTTTTGCGTCCGTCTGTCCGCATATATATATATATATATATGTGTCTTTCCGGGGCCGGGCCTCCGCGGTTTTTCAACGAAATTGGCTAATTTTTTGCATGAAGGTCCTTCTGGGTGGTATCTCCAGGCCATTTTTTGGGATGGGCGTAATTTTTCGATTTTCGCCCAAAACTCAATTTTTTGATGTTTCAAAATACGAAAATTCATAAATCACTTGTTTTTCAATGAAATTGGCTGAATTTTGGCAGGTACGTCCATCAAGGTGATATCTTGAAGCTGGCAAAAGGAATCTTCGAAATATTAATTATTTCCCGATTTATGGCGAAAAACCTAAAATCTTGATGTTTCAAAAATTCGAACATCCATAAATCGATGGTTTTTCAATGAAATTGGCTGAATTTTGGCAGGTACGTCCATTAAGGTGATATCTTGAAGCTGGCAAAAGGAATTTCCGAAATATTAATTATTTCCTGATTTATGGCGAAAAACCTAAAATCTTGATGTTTCAAAAATTTGAACATCGATAAATCGATGGTTTTTCTATGAAATCAGTTGAATTTTGGCATGAACGTCTATCAAGGTGGTAAATTGAAGTTCAGAAAAGGACTTTTTAAAATGTTTATTATCTCTTCATATTTAGTCAAAAACCTAAAATATTGATGTTTCAAAAATCCGAACATCCATAAATCCCTGAGTTTTTGCGCGGCCGACGGCCGCCTGCCGCGGAGGGCAGGGCAGTCAGAGCTCCGGAGGCCGGAGGGCATGGGTGCGGAGGCCCCGGAGCGTAGCCTAGCATGCGAAGCATGCTAGGCGAAGCGTAGGGGCCGTAGCACCCGTGCCCGGAGGCCGGAGGAGCTCTGGCGCCCTGCCCGAAGCGGCGGGCGGCCAAGGCCAGCTTAACCAGTTACCCCATTTTTGCGTCCGTCTGTCCGCATATATATATATATATGTCTGTCCAGGGCCGGGCCTCCGCGGTTTTTCAACGAAATTGGCTGATTTTTTGCATGAAAGTCCGCCTAGGTGGTATCTCCAGGCCATTTTTTGGGCTTGGCGTAATTTTTCGATTTTCGTCCAAAACTCAAGTTTTTGATGTTTCAAACTACTAAAATTCATAAATCACTGGTTTTTCGACGAAATTGGCTGATTTTTTGCATGAGAGTCCGCCTTGGTGATGCCTTGGCACCATTATTAGGGCTTTGCGAAATTTTTTGATTTTTACCCAAAACTCAATTTTTTGATGTTTCAAAATACGAAAAATCATAAATCACTGGTTTTTCAATGAATTTTGTTGAATTTTGGCAGGTACGTCCGTCTAAGTAATATCTTGAAGCTGGCCAGACGAAATTTTGAAATATTTATTATTTATTGATTTATAGTCAAAAACCCAAAATCTTGATGTTTCAAAAATTTGAACATTCATAAGTCCATGGTTTTTCAATGAAATTAGCTGATTTTTGGTATGTACGTCCGTGAAAGTAATATCTTAAAGCTGGCAAAATGAATTTTTGAAATAATTAGTATTTCTTGATTTAAGAAGAAGCCAAAATCTTGATGTTTCAAAAATTGAAACATGTATAATTCACTGAAATCTGTTGAAGTTTGGCATGCATTTTCATCTAGGTGGTGTCTTGAGGTGAGGCCGCGCATCTTGGCAACCGCCGAGAATACCTTGTTGTGATGCAAAATGGCAGCTTGTCTGAAAACCACAGCCTGATGTGCCAATAAAGAGCCTTTATCGCATAAATAGTTGATTGGAGTGTAACATTGTTGAACTAAGTAGGATATTTACAAGCGGAGGCGAAGAGAAAAGGATAGATTGAAGGTATGATATGTAAGATGGTGTAAGATAGGGAGGTTTGCGATGATTGCAAATTCATAAGCTTTTCATGCTTTCTCTTTTTCAGATGATTGATTAGATAGATACTCTGAAGAAAATTAAATTGGACAGCGGTAGCATATCGGATGTGCTTAGGTGCTCGCGTGTAGCGTTGCTGTAAATGAGGCAAAAGATCTGACAAAGTTTTGCTATAAATTCGTTCTACATAACGAAAGTGCTGTGATTTTTTCATTCTTAAAATAAAATTTTTGAGATATTAGTCCTATGAACCAACGAAACTAAGGGAGACAACTTTGACTCCCAAACTACACTAGCTACTTACTATGTTGGTGAGATAAACTGGGAGAATATGCTTTTCTGAGGCTCACTTCAAGTACTGAATGTCGGAATGGAATGTTGAATTTTCTTCGTGTTAAAGAATGCCCTCCACGCCCTGGTGACTCGAGGGCTTGCAATTTCTCCTCAGCCTGCATGATCTATCTTCGAATTGAATAAAAGGTTATTCATTGTTAGGTGTCACTCATCCCAGTCTTCTTCATTGGCACTTGGCCCAGCCTCGTCTTCTGTAACCATCCGTCAGTCTTTCTGTAGCAGAAAGGAGAGGGGAAAGAACCTTTGAGCCTGGGTAGACTGGCCATCATGTCGCCGAGGATGCCACCAGCACTGCGCTTTTCCCTCTTCCCGCCAGTTATACCCTCAACAATTAAATCCATCCTCCTCCCAATCGGCTCTAGAAGCTAGGACCTTTCGACGCAGACTGAGGGCCTTGGCCAGGTCGCTCATGAGGTCCCCGGCGGGAGCTGCACTCTTGGCCTGTGCCCCTTGCTCCTCCTCCTCCCTCCGCCGCAGCGCTTTCTCTCGCTTTGCTTTCTGTCAGTACCCTCCTCTTTAGGCTCCTGATGTTCGCCAGTCGGCAGACGATAGGTGAACCTCGACGCTGCGCAGTTTGGCGCCGTCCTTACCGCCGGCGGCGCGTATGGCGGCCATGAGGTTGGAGCGGGAGCCGCCGCCACCGCTGTCCTCGCCCTCCGCCCTCTTCACCAGCACTGGGGCTGAGGCGGCCATGGGTGGGGGCGGCGGCGGTGGCGGTGGGGGAGCAGACGATGGAGGTGGAGGGGGAGGTGGTGGTGGTGGAGGAGGCGCTGGTGGGGCAGTGCTTGGCGGTGGCGGTGGCGGTGGCGGAGGCGTAGGAGGTGGTGTCGCTTTAGCCTCTGTGATTGGGGAGACAGCCGGTGGCAAGGTGAGGCCTGAAAGTAATGGGCTCAGTAACATTTTGAGTAATAGAAGAGGGTAGAGGGACTGATAGGCGGGAGGTCGAGGTCGGGAAGGTCGGGCAGGTTGACAAGGCCGGTGAAATCGGGCAGGAGGCTGCTGGGCGCGATGCTGGCCACCGCCTCGTCCTCATCTCAACCAGCCCCCTTTCCCAGTATGATCAGTGCAACAAGCGACAACCTTGAAAGGCGAGGCCAGAGGCGATACCGGGCAGGCCGGGCAAGTCGGCCGCCGTCTCCAGACGCGGCACCTCGCCTAGCTCCGGGCGATAGCTCAAGAAAACCCCCCTCTCTCATCTTGAAAGCAGTGTAGCGAAGTACCTGTGCAGTAGATCCTGCTGGGTGTGTCGGGAAGCCAGGTCCCGCTGGCCAATGGAGGCAGGGGCGTCACCGAGTGCCTCCGCCGTGCCTCTGCCCTCCCGCCGTCCGCCCCCTCCGCTCTTCACCGGTCGCTGCGCATGTGCCAGATAGCTGGTGCACCCACGCCTTTGCTTACAAAGGGAGAGGCAGGAAAGGTTGGGAGGGGAACGGGGAGAAGGAGGTGTCGAAGAGAAGAAGGTCGCTCACGGACCGCACGTGGGCTGGCAAACGCAATCCATCGTGACCAGACTGGCTCGTCTTGCCGCCCACGCTGAAGTACTGGCCCTTCTCCTTCAGCACTGCGGCCGTGTCCAGGGCTCCGACTAGCGGTCTGCATGGAAACATCTCTCGTATCGAGTGAACAGCAATTGGAGAGTGGACCGCTTGAGGTCGGAAGGGCCCATGGACTGCGGCTGACTCGGCTGGTTGGGTCGGGCGGGGAGGACGCTTTCATAGGGACTCCTGGATCATAGGAGATGGATAGGATGTGGATGGAGTGTGGGAGGAGCGAGAACCTTTGAATGTCTGGATACTGGGCGGGTGCGAAGATGGCCACTGCTTTGTCCAGACTACCCAGGCGTTCCACCTGGGGCTCGGAGCCGAATTGCTGGGGGAACGTGAGGGGTGAGAAGTGGGTAGTGACCTTGGCAGCAACATTGGCAATGCGAGCGTTGATGCGAGCCAGGCGGTCCTCTGTAACTGCCAAGCGCCCGCTCAGACGCTTGTGCACATCGGACGAGATCTCCTCTACGGCCTGTCAGTCAAGACATTTCTTTCCATCCTTGGCAGAAAACTTTCTGGCATGCTCCAAAAATATTTATGTCTATTTTATCTGGTCTGACAAATTTGCAGCAAAGAGTAACCTCAATGTTATCAGCCAGCTGAGCAAGGAGCTCAGTCCGGTTTTGATCCGGTGGGAGAAGGTGCAATCTATATTCAGATTCACCCGTCATCATCTTTATCAATTGTTCCCCAAAAAGGGGTGCAGATAATGGAAGGCGGAGTGAATCTGCGCGTTTGGCCAGCTCTCTGCGGCATCCCTGAGCGCAGTGGTCCTACGATAGCGCAGCTGGCAAGGTGCACAGCGTTTCCAGGCTATGAATGCCCTCCCTCCCTCCACGAGACCCCCACCTTTCCCTCTCTCTCTCTTGCCTATTATGTACACTGTCTGTGTTTGCCTCACCTAGGCTTCCGGCCTCATCGAACCACCTCTTTCATATACCCTCAAAAATGCTCCCTCTACGAAACCTGGGGCAGATCCCCAGCTTACTGGCAAATACTAGACCCACGAGACACTCTGGCGCGTGGCTTTTTCTCGTCATTTACATCTGCCCCCCTTTTGCCCCCTCCCTCCGATTAGCTCTCTAGTATCCGGCAAACGCAGGGTTGAGATATTTACGGCATCAGACCACTGCCTGGCGCCCTGGCCTAGGCTCTGCTGTGCTGTTTACAGTTTTAGCGCGATTTAGCCCAAAGCAGCCGATTCGGTGATGCAAGAGCTGGATTTCGCTTGAATAAAAATATGACGGAAAATTGGTTGCAGACAAATCAAGCATGGCTTCCTAGAGGCACCCAGCTGATGAGCCTTCCCCCGTGAAGGACATGCAGAGATCAGCATGCTCAACTGCACCCGCAGCACCTCTACACACCTACTCATGCGGCTCCTCCTTCTCCTCCTCACCTCTCTCCCTGCATTCACCTCCCAGGTGAGCCTTCATTCCCACTCACCCTCAGCCTTGAGAGGAGGCAGTGATGGGTGCAGGGGGAGGCGGAGGGCGAGGTGGTGGGTCAGGAGCAGAAGCTGATCTTCGTCTCCACCCTGGGCGGTTGGCTGCGTGCCGTGGACCCATGGACGGGTGAGTTGGTGTGGAGCCTGCGCGAGGAGCCGGTCGTCCGCGTCCCCGTCGACGTCCGCGCCGGCTTCACCTTCCTTCCCGACCCGCAGGACGGCAGCCTCTACCTCCTCCGAGAAGGTTCCTATCTTACAAAGGGGGAATGCGGACGGAGGGAGTGAAGGAAGGGGAGTTGAGGTCGACTGAAAAAGCTGCCGTTGACAATCCCGCAGCTGGTGGCGGCGTCTCCGTGCAAGTCGACGGACGGGGTCCTCTACGCCGGCTCCAAGAAAGATGTCTGGATAGGCCTCGACATTCGCTCCGGTCGCAAGCTGGAGACCCTCAGCCAGGTGAGCTGTTCCGCGAAAAAAGAAGTGAATGAAGTGAAGCGAAGGAATAAGTGAATGGCTGTCGCAATTAGGTGATAAGAGAGTTGAAAAGGGGATGAAATTGACAGGATGCGGGTGAGCGGGTGTGCCCAGCGCAGGCGGAGGGCGGTGCAGCAGTATTCATCGGGAGAACAGAGTACGCCATCAGCATGTTCGAGGCGGGCAGTCGGCAGCGGCGCTGGAACGGGACCTTCACCGACTACTCCTCACACGCCCTCCCTGAGGACCGCCAGTACGGCCTCCTACACTACGCCAACTCCTCCGATGGACGAGTACTCCTCCATCCTCCCTCCTTCTGCTCACCTCAAAGGCTTCCTTGAAAGGTACTAACGGTGGACGCGGAGAGTGGAGAGGTGTTGTGGGAGCGGGACGTGGGTCTGGGCAGTCCCGTGGTCGCCCTGTACATCCTGGAGGGCGATGGCCTTCATCGTCTCCCCTTTACCATCATCGGCAACGAGACCCTCAACTCACTCATACAGGCTCATTTTCCTTCTTACACTTGCCAGCTCCTGTGATTGAATAATCACTGCAGGACAGCGGAGTGAGCGGAGGCCGGCCCTACCTGACCAGGGTGTCGGACGTGGTCACGGATCCAACCAAGCTTTACCGCACCCTCTACGTCGGTGAAACTGGTCCGTCTCCTTTACCACTAGCTCACTCTGGCTAAGCTCCTTGCCGTGCAGAAAACGGTCTCTACGCCCTGCCGAGTTTGGTGGACGAGAAAACGGTGACCATCCTCCCCTCGTACCTCGGACCAGCTCTCATCGAAGGTGCCCTCTTTTTGAACCCCAATATCTCCCCCATCCAAACGCTCTCTACGCAGGTCCCGCTCCACTAGCCTCCAGCGAAGGCCCCGAGCACGGCGCTGCAGCACCCGATCCCAACCGCCCCTACGTGTCGCCCAGCCTAGCCCGAGCAGACGTGACCCATCAATCCTTTGAGCATGGAGGACGATAAAGTAGTTTGCAGGCAGCTCGAGCGACGGCAGAAGGGGAGATCCTGCTGCTGGGCTACCACGATGAGCCGGAGACGGCCCGGAGCGGCATCCGGCCCATGGCCTCGCCGCGCCAGTCCCCGCGCAACCTCTGGCGGGAGTTCCCGCGCCAGATCACCGCCCAGGTCCCGCCCAAGGCCGCCAAGGGGAGGGTGATCGTCGACGAGGGCACCGGCACCGTCTACCGCCTCCAGGAGCTCGGCGAGGAGGCCGAGGAGCCCTGGAACGCCTTCCGCATCGCCGAGCGCTGGTGGTACGCCCAGGACAGCCACACTCTGGCCGCCTTCGCCACCCTGCTTGCCCTCCTGCTCGCAGTCCTTCTCTTCCGCCGTCGTGTTCAGCCCTACCCCTCTCTGTTTACCTGGGCAGCAGCAATTGGTGGTCGTTGGTTGAAGGGGGACGGGAATGTGGGGGATTCGCGAGGAAGCGGACGAGCGAGCTCGCGCTCTGGGGGCTCCAGAAGCCAGGGCAGTTCGCTGGCGGCCTGGTGGCGACGGGAGGAGCCGGTGCCAGCAGGCTGGTTCCCCATCGGGCGTATACAGTTCGATCAGGTAGCTTGCCAACCTTGCCTTGAGTGAGAGAAGGAAGAGAGGATGCGGCAGGCGGGTATTCTGGGCCGAGGCTGTGAGGGGACGATCGTGTACCGCGGGCGGTTTGATGGGCGCGATGTGGCAGTGAAGCGGGTGGTGGCGGACGCCGTGAGTCTGGCCGATCGCGAGGTCTCACTTCTCAGGGAGAGCGACACTCACCCGCATGTCATCCGATACTTCTGCATGGTTATACTTTCCCTTCTTCACATCTTCTGCATCTAGACGCATTGTGGAAATGAAGAGAGGATGGCTGATGGATTGTAGGAGGCAGACAGTCAGTTCCGATACATCGCCCTGGAGCTGTGCTGGGGCACCCTGGCTGACTGGGTGGGCTCGGAAGAGCTTCGTCAGCGCTGTGCTCTTCAGCCGCCACAATTGCTCAGTCAAGCCATGCAAGGCCTCGCCCACCTTCATTCCCTCAAAATAGGTCCTCTCCTCTCAGCACCACCGCCATCTCGTCTTTCGCGAGAGAGATGATCTGCAGTTCACCGCGATATGAAACCGGCCAACGTGCTATTTACGGGTGGATTGGGCGGAAGCGGGTCGGAAGGCCCCGCCCGCGTCCTCATCTCAGACTTCGGCCTCTGCAAGAAGTTGGAGTTCGGCCGCAACTCCGTCCAATTCCCACACTTCTTTCATAACCCTTTCATAACCTCCAATGAGGCATTTGCAGATGAGCCGCCGCTCCGGAGTGACAGGGACTGATGGCTGGATTGCGCCTGAGATTCTGGCCGAGCAGCCCGCCGTGTCTGTGGTTGCCCTGCCTCTCAGGGCTGAAGGCAAGAAGGAGAAGCTTTTGCTGTATTGTCAGACGACGGCGGTGGACATCTTCAGCATGGGCTGCGTCTTCTACTACGTTCTCAGCCTCGGCAAGCACCCCTTCGGCAACTCCCTTCATCGCCAGGCCAACATACTCTACAACGCCGTCTCCTTCGACCACCTTCAGGACCAAGGTTCTTATCAGCCTAGTCATAGACCGCAAATAGGGCGACAAGGATTTCAGAATTGTCGCTGGATCTGGTAAAGTCGATGCTTCGAGTAGTGGCCGCAGACAGGCCCACAGCAGATGCTGTCCTAGCCCATCCCTTCTTCTGGAGCCCCTCCAAAATACTAGCCTTCTTCCAGGTTTGCATAAAGTGGAGGTAGGGAGGGGTAAAAGGGGAGAAACTTTGAAGGAGGTGTCAGATAGAGTGGAGAAAGAGGAGACGAGCAGTCCAGTGCTGAGGAACCTGGAGCAAGGCGGCAGAGAAGTCGTCAAGCAAGACTGGCGCCAACACATATGCCCCCTCCTACAAACTGGTAATTTGGAGCTGACATGAAAAACCTGGGCTTTTTTGTGAAGTTATTGATTGCTTTTCCGCATTCTATTTCTATGTTTTGCTTTGAAATAATCGGTGTTTCGCTCGAATTACTTTTTTGGGACGCTTATATCCCTGGCACTTTTATGGGCATATCTCTAAATTCGTTCAAATGAAAAGTTAGAATGAAAAATGTTGCCCAAAGAACCTTTGTTGTAGATTTGCGTAAATTTCGGACCTATCGTGGAGGTTCAGTGCGCGATCTGCTACGAGCGCTGCGGAATAAGAAGCATCACTACCGGGAGCTCCCTCCTGAGGTGCAGGGGGCTCTGGGCTCCATCCCCGACGCCTTCGTCGCCTATTTCACCAGTCGATTTCCACGCCTCCTCCCACACGCCTACACCAGGATGCGTCTCGTCGCCGCCGAACCCCCCTTTCATCCGTACTATCATCAGGTTTTCACTTTTCATTCTTTGACAACCATTTTATGATAAGCTGAGAAAATGTCATTTTGGTTTTGAGTGTTAATGAGTAAATATTGTAAAAAATAAAGCTAGACTGGATATAATTTTTTTAATTTATGCTCCTAAATTATAGGTTCGATCCTTCTTAGTTCCTGGTTTGATCCTCTTTGAGAGCTTTATTCCACTGTCCTAGGGCGCGACAGCGCCCTAGTTATGAATGGGTGATCGTGTTTTTGGGTGGTTGCATGTCCCGAGATTCAGTGCCTTGTATATTGAAAAAAACCATGGACATTTATACACCAATCGAAAGCTTGTAAGGAGATCTCGAGGGGGATAATCGTGGAATTTTGATTTTAGCCTTAGAATTTTCGAAATTTTGAAAAAACCAGAAAAAAGTGGTAAAAAACATGACATCTCTCTCTTTGAAGTACTCTCATTTTAGAACAAAAGCGAAATTCAAAAATCCAAGAATTACGTGTTTTAGGAAATATCCTGGCCCATCTAGTGATATTTTTGGTGGCATAAGTTTTCTGGCAAAATTTCTCAATCAATTCACGTTTGTAAAAGAGATTTGGCTCGATTTTGTCATCTACCCGTTTATCCAATGTTTCAATTCAGCTAAACTGCGCAGTTTTACATGTTCCGCTGCCCTCATTTTGTAATTGATGCTCAGGTTGTCATAGGACTGAACTATATCTAAGTTAGTGCATGTGCATATTATCCTAGGGGCAATCGCAGCAACAACTTTACGAGCTTGTGCATGGACATCCTAGGGCGCGACAGCGCCCTAGTTATGAATGGGCGATCGAGTTTTTGGGTGGTTGCATGTCACGGCCTTGAGCTCCTGGGATATTGATTAAAACTATAGACATATGCATATCGATCGAAAGCTCTTATGCTGCTGCAGATGACTAAAATCTTGAAATTTTGAATTTGGCCTTAGAATTTTAGAAATCTCCAAAAAACCTCCAAAAACCATTCACAAACCGGATATTGCTAACTTTGAAGTGTTCTCATTTAAGAACAAAAGCGAAATTCAAAAATTGGAGAATTACGTGTTTTAGGAAATTTTCTGTTCCATCCAGTGATATTTTTGGTGGCATAAGTTTTATAGCAAAATTTCTCAATCAATTCACATTTGTAAAAGAGATTTGACTCGATTCTGTCGTCTACCCATTTAATTAATGTTTCAATACAGCTAAACTGCGCAGTTTTACACATTCCACTGCCATCATTTATTAATTGATGCTCAGGTTGTTATAGGACTGAATTCCATCTAAGTAAGTGCATGGGGCGACCGCAGCGACAACTTTATCAGGCTTCTGTGTGTACATATTATTATCCTATGATGCTCATGTTGTAATTGGGGCATCTCGAAGCATTGTACATGTGGCAAACTCCTAGCCTTGTTCATGTGGGAAATAAAAAAATGCCTTCCACATGAACACGATATAGACAAGAATAAAATGCTACAGCATGAGAAGCTTGTGAATTTTCAATCATTAAAAAGAAATAGACAAGTTTTAACACAATCGTGATTTATTTTGATTTGAATTGAGCATAAATTTTAACATGTCCATTTCATTGGTTTTGTCCATCTAAAAACTCCACTGGTCATTCATAAGCAGGCGGCAATTTTGACACTAGAGTACAAAAACTTTAGAAAGAGTATTATAAACGAAAATAACAAAGAAATAAAGTAAAAATGTAATAAATGCAATAAAACTAAATCGAAAAAATTTGTTGACTTTTTTAGAAAACTAAAATTCATTTGTTACGTGTAAAATAAACAATATCGAAATCAAATTGAAACAAGCTAAGTCAAAATTAAGTTTTGCAAGCATTTGCAATACGATTGATTTTATTGTGGACCATGCTTCAATTCAATTGAGGCCAAAAAAGTGCTAAGTTTCAAAAGCTGATCCAAAGATTAAAAAATTGATGATTTTAAAAGATTAAAAAATTGATGATAAAAAAGAACTAGAATACACTATTTCTGCCATAAATTGCCGCCTGCTTATGAATGACCAGTGGAGTTTTTACATGGACAAAACCAATGAAATGGACATGTTAAAATTTATGCTCAATTCAAATCAAAATAAATCACGATTGTGTTAAAACTTGTCTATTTCTTTTTAATGATTGAAAATTCACAAGCTTCTCATGCTGTAGCATTTTATTCTTGTATATTATTATCCTATGATGCTCAGGTAGTAATTGCCGCCCAGCCAAACACCATTTTCTCGAAGCATTGTTCATGTGGCAAACTCCTAGCCTTGTTCATGTGGGAAATTAATAAATGCCTTCCACATGAACAAGATTTAGACAAGAATAAAATGCTACAGCATAGGAAGCTTATGAATTTTCAATCATTAAAAAGAAATAGACAAGTTGTAAAACAATCATGATTTATTTTGATTTGAATTTTAACATGTTCATTTCATTGGTTTTGTCCATATAAAAACTCCACTGGTCATTCATAAGCAGGCAGCAATTTTGGCACAAAGAGCACAAAAACTTTATAAAAAGTAATATAAACGAAAAGAACAAAAAAAAAGGAAAAAATGTAATAAAATGCCATAAAATTAATTCAAAAAAATTGTTTATTTTTGAGAAAACTAAAATTTATTTTTTAGGTGTAGAAAAGGAACAATATCGAAATCAAATTGAAACAAGCTAAGGCAAATATAAGTTTTGCAAGCATTTGCAATACGATTAATTTTATAGTGAATCATGCTTCAATTCAATTGAGGACAAAAAAATAATCTAAATATTTTATTTATAAACTAATTTTTCAATATTATTTAAAAATTAAAGAAAATTGATGATAAAAAAGATAGAATACTTTATTTATGCCATAACAAGACTAAAATGCTACAGCATGTGCAGCTTATGAATTGGCAATCATCAAAAAGAACTAGACTAGTTGTGACAAAATCGTGATAAATTTTGATTTAAATTATGAACCACTTTGAGTGAAAATTTTAACAGGCTCATTTACAAGATCCACTGATCATTCATAAGCAGGTGGCAATTTATGGCAGAAACCCTGTCACCTAAATTATTCCAGTTTTTGTTCTGTCTTCACTTCTTGCTCAAATGATAAGTTTTTTGCGAACTTTACTAAATTATTTTTAAGCCTCTTACAGAATAAAACATGTCAAAGTTGATGCATGATCAGATTAAAATAAAAAATTGGTTATATTGCAAATTCCAACCAAATTTAGCTAATTTTGATTAAATTGCAATTTCAATTTGTATTTGTTTTATTTTGTTATGCCTCGTTTAGTAAATTTA
Source organism: Ptycholaimellus sp. GST1_10 (assembly GCA_030248095.1). NCBI lineage: Eukaryota > Metazoa > Nematoda > Chromadorea > Chromadorida > Chromadoridae > Ptycholaimellus > Ptycholaimellus sp. GST1_10. The sequence goes on from JASANA010000054.1 coordinate 20,378, forward strand.
AAATTTCATCATGCCCGAAAATTCAGAAAAATTTCTTCGATTTAGCTTCAATACATTTAATTACATTTTAACACATGTTTTTATTTATTTTAGTAGTTATATTTTCTATTTTATTTTTCACTAATTTTTGTCCTCTTTGTGCCAAAATTGCCGCCTGCTTATGAATGATCAGTGGATTTTGTAAATGAGCCTGTTAAAATTTTAACTCAAAGTGGTTCATAATTTAAATCAAAATTTATCACGATTTTGTCACAACTAGTCTAGTTCTTTTTGATGATTGCCAATTCATAAGCTGCACATGCTGTAGCATTTTAGTCTTGTCCAGATCTTGGCCATGTGGAACTTCCACAGTGGAAGACATATTTTATTGCCACATGAACAAGGCTTCATACAGTCATTAAGAATTTTGCCAATCGGAGAATTTCTTAGAGTTCCTCCAAGAATTCATTCACATTCAATTCGATTTTATGAAAGCAACCATCTAAATCTTGCTGTCGCGCCCTAGGAAATGCCCTTGCACAGGCTTAGATGGAGCTCAGTCCTATGACAACCTGAGCATCAATTTAAAATGAGGGGAACTGAACATGTAAAACTGCGCAGTTTAGCTGCATTGAAACATTAGGTAAATGGGTAGATGACAAAATCGAGCAAGATCTGTTTCACAAACGTGAATTGATTGAGAAATTTTGCCAGAAAACTTATAATACCAAATACATCACCAGATGGACCAGAAAATTTCCTAAAACACGTAATTCTTCAATTTTTGAATTTCACTTTTGTTCTAAAATGAGAACACTTCAAAATTAGCAATGTCCTGGTTTTGAACGTTTTTTGGAGGTTTATTGGATATTTCAAAAATTCTAAGGCCAAAATCAAAATTTCAGGATTTTCGTCATCGAGATCTCATTGAGAGCTTTCGATTGATGTATAAATGTCATAGGTTTCATCCAATATCCAAGGCGCTGAACCTCGGGACATGCAACCAATCAAAAACTCGATCACCCATTCATAACTAGGGCGCTGTCGCGCCCTAGGAACTGCCGCCTGCTTATGAATGACCAGTGGAGTTTTTATATGGACAAAACCAATGAAATGAACATGTTAAAATCCAAATCAAAATAAATCACGATTGTTTTACAACTTGTCTATTTCTTTTTAATGATTGAAAATTCATAAGCTTCTTATGCTGTAGCATTTTATTCTTGTGTTTCTCATGAAAAAGGATTCATAGAAAAAGAGCAAATTTGAGGAAAGTTTGGCCAGTGCCTGCTCAGCGCCTTCGCATTTGGACTCCCTCGACTCAGCTGCGCAACCTTCTACACCCAAAAACTTTGACGGGATTCAGCTTCGACCGGGCACACGAATACCTTGATCTGGGAGTTTTAAGCTCTGTTTCGGCTTTGTGGTTCAGGATCTTCTTTCTTTGAGGTATAGCGAATTTTTTGGCCTAGACAATAGATTAGACAGGAAGTAGTTTGTGTGTTTATGATCAGTTAATACGCGGCAGTTTAAAATAATTCAAGGCTGCTAAATCGGGTCTTCAATAATTTGTGCATGAAAGCGTCAAAAATGATTTCGCCCTAGTTAACTGCGTGTAAGCATGATTTTCATGGCTGTGATTCTTACTTCCTTTGCGATGTTGCTAATTCTTTTTCTGGGATGATAAACATGAAAGCTTAAGCCATGCAGAGATACATATATAAATTCATGCAAAGACATAAACATTCTGTTTTGAGAGCAGCGGTGATGCAAGGCAGCTAAGGAGCGGCAGAAGCAAAGGCAAGGCGGGCGGAGATTGGGCCAGCAGCCTTTTTAGGGCGCATTCAAGGATGGCAAGAACTCTTGGGAAATCGCCGGCGCCCCTCAAAGCCCGTTTAGCCTCCGAAATAGCATTTGCCCAACTACCAGAGCCGGCAAAACAAAATAAGACCCAGCATGCGCCCTCTCCTTCTGCTGCTCTTCTGCTGTTTTATTGCCAGCCAGCCAGCTCAGGCCAAAGGCTAGCGGATCATGATTGGGGGAAAGGAGAGAGGAGAGCAGAAACTTTCAGACCTCCGCTATTCGGCGGCGCGTGACGTTTTTGGCGGCGACTTTGATCGTCTTCTTGCCGGCGCCTTTCGTCAAGGTTTGCCACTTTTCAGTCTTAGAGGTCGCTAGGGCTTTTTTGGTCTCTCGACCAGTAAATTATTTTAAAAAAATATATGTGTGAGGGATTAGTGGAGCTTCTTTTTCCGAAGGATGGAATAGGAGGGCGGAGAGGGAAACGGTGCAGGAAAGCGTGGCCTAATGGACGTGGATTGGGATAATATTTTTGGAGCCCAGCCACTCTGATTCCACTCTGATTATCATTCTGGTGCACTTCACTAGAAAGAAAAAACCTTGCTTGAAAGAAAAAAATAATATTTGATCTGCGTCTCACGTGAGTTACCGTGAGGAAGTGATTCATTCTCGCGCAAATTTAAATAGTTATAATTCAATATATACACCATAAATTTCACAATATACACCATTTCACTATTTAACAACACCATAAACGCCAAGGTCAGAAACTAAAATGTGGAACAACCACTTTCAACGCAATGCATTGACCAGCTTCGGCAAAGCCAGCACCCCTCCCTAATTCGGACTCAAAGCGGTCCAACACTCTTTTCTCCTTCCCTCCACGCTCAAAATGATTCAAATATCAAAAGGCTCAAAAGTAAATATGAACCCACATTTGAAGGGGATTTGTTCTTGAATGAAAAATGTGCAAAAACTGTGATCAAGCATGCAAAGATAGAAGCTGGGTAGAAATTTTTACTTGTTTACTTGGTTTTTACTTGGTTTAGGTGCAGGATCCTCCACGGAGCAGATATTTCATTCATTTACAGTTTTGTTCATTTTTGACTCTCTTAAAAAAATAGAGGCTATCCTCCGCATTGGGCAGAAGATATCTCCTGATTTCAGTAAAAAAATGGAGTGACTAGTTAACAGTGACAGGTAATATTTGAACCAGAGTTTTCATGACGATGCGTAGAGAATCTTTTGTAAAAAGCCGGAAATCTTATGTAACTGTTGCGGAGTAGAGATGAAATGCCGGAGGCAACGGTTGGTCAGGAATAAAATTGAAGTAGAGCTTAAGCTCCGGGAAGAGGCTTTGGAAACTGGCGCGGAGGGGTCTAGGCAAAGTGCCCCGGAAGAAAGTGCTACCGGACGAAAGTGTCACCGGTGGAAAGTGCCAAATGATGCCAAATACACCACAACAAAGCCTAACACAAGGTAAAATAACTTATTTTGATAGATGTCCCATTTTTGTAAGCCTCAGTTCCAATAATCAGTGAAGTCATGGTTTTTGTAGTGTCATAATAATAATATTTAATACAAAGTTCCTCTTTTGTATGCTCCTATTTTAAAAAATTTAGTTATGCAGTATCTACGCAATATCTACCTACATAAGTTTTTGCGCGGCCGCAGGCCGCCTGCCGCGGAGGGCAGGGCAGTCAGAGCTCCGGAGGCCGTAGGGCATGGGTGCGGAGGCCCCGGAGCGTAGCCTAGCATGCGAAGCATGCTAGGTGAAGCGTAGGGGCCGTAGCACCCATGCCCGGAGGCCGGAGGAGCTCTGGCGCCCTGCCCGGAGCGGCGGGCGGCCAAGGCCCGCTTTAACAGTTACCCCATTTTTCGTCCGTCTGTCCGCATATATATATATATATATATATATATATATATATATATATATACTAGTAATATGGGTCAGTGGCTGCGCTTCGCGCGGCCACACTTCATTTCTTCACATCATATGAAATCTTCAGATTCTTTTTATTTCTTCTTTCAAAAGCAATGAATCGAGTCTGTTGATCACAGGCACCAATAATATTTGCTGAAATGAAATTAATTTTATATCTCAGAAAAAGTTAAAATTTTAAATTCAACCAGTTTTGGAAGATTGTAACATCCACTGATCAGAAATGCAAGTTTAAAAGATCAATGACTGTTAGCATCGCACACAGTCAAAGCAACCTTTGGAATTGAACATCTGCATATTCATACTAATGAATACCTTGCAGCATCAGCTCACTGAGTAGGGCCAAAATCGTGAAAATTGACTTTACTCATTGGCATTTTTGAATATTTTAATTTCAAAAAAGTGAAAAAGTAAATTAATGGTCTTAAACAGAATTGTATTGCCTTGAATTGAAAAAAAAGTCCGACAAAAAAAGTCAAAAATTGGATGAGCAAGCAAGTTTCAAAGTGAAAAATGACCAAAATTGAGAACGTTTTCAATCACAATTTTTTTCAATGGAAAAATGGCGAGGACTTCCCTACATATGTTAAAGAACTCACTGAGATCTATTCAAAAACCTATCATGTGCCACGATTTGATTAGAAACCATACGGCGCCAAGGCCATCCCCAAAATGGCATCACCCGTATATAATAAGATATATATATATATATATATACTAGTAATATGGGTCAGTGGCCGCGCTTCGCGCGGCCACCCTTCTCATTTCTTTAATTTTTCCTATTCTTTCCGCCCTTATCATTTATTTAATTTTATTGCTATACATTATTGCTACACATAACAAAGATTTCTTAAAAATATTGTTCAAAACTATCATGTATTTAACTTTAGTTCAGCAGATTAAACATCTATAGTCGATGAGCTTCTGTGTATGCAGCTGCTCAGCAGTGCATACGAAAGCTTTAAAAGCAATCAGTGCTGCTTTACTCTAACTACTGCAGCCATCCTTACTAATCAATGCCTTGAAACATCAGCAACCTGAGTAGAGCTCAAATCGCGAAAATTGACTTCACTCAATGCGATTTTTTAATAAAATAATTTTGAAAAGTTGAAAAAGTAAATGAAAGGTCTTAAACATAATTATGTTGCCTTGAATTGAAAAAAAAGTCCGACAAGAAAAGTCAAAAATTGGATGAGCAAGCAAGTTTCAAAGTGAAAAATGACCAAAATTGAGAACGTTTTCAATCACAATTTTTTTCAATGGAAAACTGGCGAGGACTTCCCTACATATGTTAAAGAACTCACTGAGATCTATCCAAAAAGCTATCATGTGCCACGATTTGATTAGAAACCATACGGCGCCAAGGCCATCCCGAAAATAGCATCACCCGTATATAATAAGATATATATATATATATATGTGTGTGTGTGTGTGTGGTACCGCAGCCCGTACTCCTCGGTTTTTCAATGAAATTGGCTGAAATTTTGCATGGTGGTTCGTCTAGGTGGTGGCTCGGGACGTTTTTGTGCGCTTGGCGCCATTTTTTGAATTTCTTGATTTATGGTCAAAAAACCTCGAAAATGGAGACCTCGAATTTCGAATTTTGTTCGAAAACTTGCATTTTACTTTTATTTGTTATTTATTATTATTTAGATTATTGTTTATCATTTAAATGCCTCAGAAACCAAAAATATACTTAGACCAATTTGTTACTTTGTACCTTTGATTGTCATTTTATTATTTCTTGAGCCGACTTGGTGATTATATATTTCATTTATTACAAGTTGAACAAGGCCGCGCATCTATTGGCGATAGGCGATAATACCTTGTTGCGTACAACGTTGTAAAAACGTTTATAACTGTTTATAACAATCACGAAAACTTTTTTCAAGTATTATAGGTAGGGTTGAGACTTTAATGGTATTTTCGTGTGCAATTAATGCTGGTTTTTTAAATGGTAGCGATAAAGTTGTGTCACTTGAGACATCTGAGACTTCACTGGTTCATATTGTGCCTCTGATAGACGGCCATTGACTTAGATGACTTTGCACAGCAGACCAGACCAACCCGGGCAAAACACGTGCTCAAAAGAAGGCAAAGCAAAGTGTTTAGGCTTTTTGAGGCTTAATTTTGGAGAGTGTAGCCCGACGGCCGCCGTGGCTGGTGCGCAGGCGCTGCATCTCCGCCTCCTCCTCCCCCACTCCATTCACCCAGTACGTCCGTCGCTGTCCCTTACCCTGTCCCAGCCAACACCTCCCTACCTCCTCAACCACGTTCAAAGGTACTTTGAGGTGAATGAAGCCGCGCTCCTCCAGCTGGAACTCGGGGAAGAGGTCACGAAGTATGTGGGCGGTCTCCTCGGAGGCCTGGATGCGATTGGGCAGGCTGTTGGACTCCATGCGAGAGGCCGTGTTCACTGCGTCCCCAAAGAGACAATACCTATAGCTACTCTTTGCTTTGTGTTGGGGCGGAATGAAGGAAGATGGAAGAATGGATGGACCGAGGCATTTTGAGGCCGACAACGCCGGCCATGCAGGAGCCGGAGTGTACGCCGATGCGGATGGCGAGGGGGCGGTCGGGGAAGTGGGGGATTTTGAAGTTGGCGATGCCGCCCACGATGGCCAGACTCAGCCGACACACCTCCGACGCGTGCAGCCCGTAATGGAGGAGGATGAATGGATGGACCGAGGCATTTTGAGGCCGACAACGCCGGCCATGCAGGAGCCGGAGTGTACGCCGATGCGGATGGCGAGGGGGCGGTCGGGGAAGTGGGGGATTTTGAAGTTGGCGATGCCGCCCACGATGGCCAGACTCAGCCGACACACCTCCGACGCGTGCAGCCCGTAATGGAGGAGGATGAATGGATGGACCGAGGCATTTTGAGGCCGACAACGCCGGCCATGCAGGAGCCGGAGTGTACGCCGATGCGGATGGCGAGGGGGCGGTCGGGGAAGTGGGGGATTTTGAAGTTGGCGATGCCGCCCACGATGGCCAGACTCAGCCGACACACCTCCGACGCGTGCAGCCCATAATGGAGGAGGATGAATGGATGGACCGAGGCATTTTGAGGCCGACAACGCCGGCCATGCAGGAGCCGGAGTGTACGCCGATGCGGATGGCGAGGGGGCGGTCGGGGAAGTGGGGGATTTTGAAGTTGGCGATGCCGCCCACGATGGCCAGACTCAGCCGACACACCTCCGACGCGTGCAGCCCGCCCGACAGCGCCGTCGGCAGCCCGGAACAGCACATGTACGCATCTCCGATTGTCTCCACCTTGAGGATGACATTGGGCTGCTTTTCCACTCACGTTTTGCTAGAAAATAACCTTGTAGACGTTGTAGCGCTCGATTAGCGTATCGAAAACTGGAAACATGGAGATAGGATTTTTGTTGATAAAGGTAGAAGAGGAGTAGGAGGTGTAACGGGTGTAGAGGGCGTTGAGGAGGTGTATGACCTGGAGCGGTGTGCTCTCGCCGCAGAGATCGGTGAAGGAGACGATGTCAGAGAAGTAGATGGTCACTTCGGAGAAGTACTGCGGCTCCACCGCCTTCCCCAACGACAGCGCCTGTGCCACCTGCACCACCTCCTTTTTCTCTCATACCTCAGCTTCACATCCTCAATAGCCGCACCTCGACAGGAAGCATGCGGTTGATGAGCTCCTCCATGCGCTGCGAGACTGCCTTCAGCTCCTGAGTCCTCTCCTGCACCTGTTTCGGACAGGGCAGTCATGTCACTGTCAAGCGATGAGGATGGGCAGATGCCTTCTCTTCCAAACTGGCCATGTAGTTCTCCATGGACTGCATCAGAGTGTCCACGATGCCCTTCCGCCCCTTGTTGTGCTCCAGCCTGCAGCAAGGAATCTTTCTTCTTCATTGTCGGGCTGAAGAAATGGGGGACCGCTTGATGACGTCAGTGAGGCCAAGGGTGGGCTTATCCTGAATGAGGTCCTGAATGATGCCCCGCACACCACCCGGCATGCTCTTTGGCACTGCGGGTGGGAGTGCCGTTTTGGCCACCTAGATCCTTCCTATTCTTTAATCCAACTCCCATCATCTCTAGTTTCTACCTTGACGATGATATCTTTCTGGCTGAGCAGGATAGCGGCTTCGTCGAAGGGTAGACGGCGCGTAAAGATCTCGATGAAGACTAGGCCCAGGCTGTACAGGTCATGGTGGGAGGCCACACGGCCATCCTCAAGTTATCCTCTCATCTTCCTCTAAACTGCCCTGAAATGAAAAGAGGCGAATGGTCTGACCTGAACAGAGCCGCAGAGGAGGTCTGGGTGGCGGAAAAGCAGACGCTTCACCTCTTCTTCCTCCGTCAACCTAAGGCACATACATCACTAGAGAATGAAAAGGAGGTAGGAAGGATGAAGAGGAGGTAGAAGGGATGAAGAGGAGGCAGGAAGGATGGAGGAGTACTTGGCGAGAAAAGGTCGTGTGGTGATGCAGGCGGTAAGATCGGCCTCGGATTCGGCGACGGCGGCCTGTGCCCAGTTGGAGATGCGGACGGTCCATTTGCTGTCCAGCAGCAGGTTCCAGGTGTCCAGAAATCTAGCCAGGAGGTGACAAGAGATGTGGGAGGGAAAAGGAGGGATGAGGTAGGGGGACCCATGTCGGATGCCGTGAGAGTGGAGGAAATGAAGACCGATGGCGACGTCGGTGGCGAGGGCGTAGCGGATGTGAATGTCGAGGTCGAAACGGGAGCCTGCCAGGAGGCTGTGCAGGCAGCCCTTGCTCCCAATCTGGTGCACCATGTAAACCCGCTCCACCTCCCAGCTCACCCCCTCCAGCTTCCACAGCGTCTCCGCGTTCAGCTCAAAATCTTTGCATGCATGGAACCAGCGTTGGAACGGAAATATCAACTGTGCAGAAAGTTTTGATCTTGGCCACCGTTTGTCGGTTGTAGCGGAAGGGCCAGTGGCTGCAGACACTGTCGAAGAGGAGCACCTACAAGCTCCCATTTTTACACAGCAGTGGATATATGAAGGTGGAACCTTCTGTTGTTGGTAGACAGCAGGACGTGAGCCGTAGAAGCCGGTCAGGATGGGCCGCTGGGTCTCTGCGGCCGTGCGCAGGCTGCCGTTCTCTCCGTCCACCGAATTGACTGCCACATATCAGTGATTGCTTTGCCAGGCCAAGGGGAAGATGGAAGGGCACAAAGCAGTGTGCCGTCGCTGGGTGGTGCAAAGGAGTGGAGGCTTTGCAGGAGGGTCTCCGAACGGATGACGCTGGCCGGCGGCCCAATGCGCATCTGCTCCGCCGCCAGCATCCACTGCTGCTCCCCATTCTGCCCCCTCTCTGCCAATGCTTCCTCCTCCTCTTTCATTCCCCCCTGTATCGCCGATGGCCTACTGATGTGGGAGTAGAGCTTGTGTAGGACGACCGCTGCCACTAGGGGCAGCAGGCCGACGGCGACGAAGAGGAGCCAGCCGGCGCCAGCATCCTCGGCCACCAGCGCCGCCATGGGCTGCCCTGCGCAGTCCGGCGGGAGGCGGAAGGACGGCAGCAGGTGGAAGCCCGGAGGGAGACTGGCGGAGGGCTGAGTGGGTAGGCGGGCGAAGAGACGGAGCAGGGGGCGGAGGCGGCTGCAGACGGAGCTCTCGTTGCGCCAGTAGAAGGCCAGACGGCGACGCAGGGGCGGAGCGGCGGGGAGGGCAAGGCGGGCGGCGTACTTCTCCGCCGTCAGCCCCGGCACCAGCCCGAAGCTTCCCGGCAGGGAGGAGACCAACTCCGCCACCCCCACCGAGCCGCCCAGCTCCAGCTCCCAGCCCGCGACTACTAATCGTACACCTCCAGTGCCTGTGTTCAAATGCCCGCCTTTTTCAAAGTCCCATTGAAAATGAGAGTGGTTTCCTGCTAGCTCATCACTTTCACTTTTTAATGACTCATCACTTTCACTTCTAATTGCTCATCTCTACTTAAGAACTCATCACTTTCACTTTCTAATAACTCCTCATCACTTTCACTTTCAAATTGCTCATCCCTGCTTAACACTTAATCTCTAATTGCTCATCTCTGAATTACTCATCTTTACCTGCCACCTAAACAAAGTTAATGTCAACCAAGTCCACCTAGAAGTTTGAAGAAGAAAGGAAAGACAAAAGCAAGGGGGGAGGATTGAACCAGCCTGGTCTCAAAACTGGGGCTAGAGCACTACCACATGAGCCATGCATACTCTTGCCAGGGGAAGGTTGAAGGAGTGGGTGATGTTGGAAGGGGCATGTTGGCCAGTGCAGAGGCAGGCTACAGTAACCCAGCAAAGGGAATGGTCCAAGGGCTGAGACCTGCACATCAACAAAAGAAAATAAAAAAAAACAAAATACAGAACATGGCAAATCGGTATCAAGTCTATTAGACTTGAACCCTTGGCTTCCACTTGAAAGCCAAGGGCACTACCAACTGCGCCACGTCTGCATTGATGGAAGGCTAGCTAAAATGTGCCTAATGCTGACAGCCCTTACAAGACTCATGTTAGGCCTCTCCTAAGGCATCTGGGTGGCATCATGGCAGCATTCAAGCAAGTCAAAACCAGCGCTTTGATAGGTATGGTAACATAATCGTGGTAGGAGTTACAACATGAGCATCAAAGGAAATGGTCCAGCACTATCAGTGTACCTACACTGGCAGTGCCAGCATCATCTTTCATCAGAGAGGCATTTTTCACCCCTGATACCTGTGGTGTATGATGAAGAACTATTGCAGACAGCTAGCTAGCAAGGAGAGAGTACTACAGACAATGGCGAAGGTCACCAGCATCAGCAGCGGTCGCACCTACCAGATCAAGGAGAGCAGCCTGATGGGGATCAAGGTGGGCCGGACCAGCACTCCAGTCTGGGAGGGCAACAAGGCCCTGGCCCAGGCCCACGCCTTCAACAAGACCATCCTCTCCAAGCTCTACCCAGCAGACAAGTACAAGGTGGTGCTGGAGGACCCTCACAAGAAGTTCTCCAACTGCACTGGGCCCAACAAGGTTTTGCCAAATGCCTTTTGGTGGGATTGCTGTGAGATTAAAGATAGGAAACTTGTAGGAGTTCCAGTACTGGCACCTGCGCTACCTGAGCCAGTATGTGAAGGGACAGGGCAAGGGGACCAAGTTCCTCAACTTCTTCTATGACAAGGACAAGGTGGCCATCATCAGTGAGGACAAGGAGGAGGTCCTCCTCATCCACCGCAAGCACCTCCTACCCAACGAGGTGAGTGTCCTCCTGTCCCAATGAATAGAAAGAAATTAATGGAAATGTATGTTTGAGGACACCCAGGCCAAGTGGAAGGTGAACAAGGAGAAGGAGGTGGAGGAGGAGGAGGAGGAGGAGAAGGAGGAGGAGGATGAGGAGGAGGCCCCCAAGAGCTCCAAGAGCCTCAAGCGCCCCAAGAAGAAGGTGAATTCTCCTGAACAAATGTCATTGGAAATAGCAATGGTGTATAAAATGCAGGCCAAGAAGGAGTCCAGCAGTGAGGAGGATGAGGAGGAGGAAGAGGAGGAGGAGGAGGAGGGCCAGGATGGCAAGAAGAAGAAGAAGAAGATGTAGATTGCCTTCATTTTTATCCATTATGCATATTCTTTACAGCTTTGTGATCATGTTTCATGCTATATACCACATCTGAAATCTTTTTTGTCCATTTTATCAACAAGTATCAACAAGGTCAACTAGAAGCAAAAAGGAAGGGAGGGAGCAATCAAAAGTTGACAATGGTCTACTCCTCCTTCTTGATGTCCTTCTTCTTCTGCTTGGGGAGCTTGACAGTGATCTCATCATCAAGGTCCACCATCTCCATCTCATCCTCCTTCTCTCCCTCCTTCCCCTCCTTCTTCTTTTCCTTCTTCTCCTCCACCTTCTCCAGCTCCTCCTCATGCTCTTCCTCTGATTCTTCTAGGATGTTGAAGAGCTCATTGGCATGGCTGGTGTTCTGATTGTTGGACTGGTAGGGGTTGGTCTGATTGTTGTTGTGATAGTTGTGATAGGCCAGCACACCCAGAGGTCCCAACACTGCCACCAAGACCACCACCAACACTGGCACCAGCCAGGTGAGCAGACTGGTACTGCCAGCTGTGGAACTGGTGCTGCTGGAGGGCTGGATGGAAGGGTCAATGGTCTGAGAAGCTGAGCAATGATAAAAAGATCAGGGCCAGAAGAGAAAATGTAACTGTGCAGTGGATGGTGACATAGGGTTTGCAGGTTAGGAGGCTATTGCAGAGAGTGAGGTAGAGGTGGGTGCTGGGTTTGAGGTTGTTGCAGTGGAGGGTTTTAGGGTTGTTGATGGTGTGGATGTAGATGTGGAGAGCTGGAATGATGCCTGTGATCTTGTACTGGTTGATGGTGTTGGACTGGTTCTGGTTGCAGATGAGGGTTTGTTTGGTGGTGTAGTAGGTGCAGATCTTTTTGAGGAACTTGGCTGGAAGAGTGGGACCATCCTGATTGTGGTCAGACTTTACCAGCACACCTCCCAGCACCTCTTTAGGCTGCATGCCTAGTATGATGACCATGATGGTCAGTAGCTTGGTGATGCCCTGGATGTTGTCGCAGAGGACCTTGCAGGGTTTCTTAATGCTGCCCATCTTCAGTTCTTTCTACCACCACCTTCTATTCTTAGAACAATGAAGCTAGAAGGGCAGCCAGGAGCTGAATGGCTAGATCTGATGCTTTTTATACCCTAGCCTAGGGGTGTAAACGCAAGCAAACAGTGATTATTCAGGCATGCGCAGTTTCTAAGCTGTGTACAAGAGGTGCCTTTCAGTCATATTGCATTCAGTTGCAGCAAAACTTTCTTCCAAATCCTTCAGCAATGGCAACCTTCAACCTCAGCTCTGGTGGTGGTCAGCAGCACAAGCAGCCAGTCAAGGTGGAGCTGGTGTCACAGCTCTATGTACCAGTCAACTTCCTGGACAAGCTCCAGTTCACCATCACACCTCAGCTGGTCAAGCGCATGAAGCGGGGAGAGTGTTCTACGGGCAGTGAGCTGAACCAGGAGCTGGTCCAGATTGCCTACCTCCACAGTCTTCAAATTGCCACAGTGCCCACCCAGCCAGACATCTACCGCCAGCGCATCTTCTACAACAATGGCTCTGAGGAGGCACTGGAGGACTGCAAAGGGCCTGTAGAGGTGCATTCTCTTTTCAAGCAACTTGATGCTAGCAAGAATATTGCAATGTATTGCAGCCCATCAGCTGGGAGCATGCGCGGGTGCTGGTGGTGGAGATGGAAGTGGACAGCTGTGCCTGTGGCCTTCCCTACCAGGAGCATGGAAGCCTTCAGGCTCAGCCTACCTGTTGGCTGGACCTGGACCCTGATGAACCCTTCTCAGTGCCCACTCGGCAGCTGGTGCACATCATCTATGATGACAAGGGCATGGTCTTCTGCAACAAGCAGCGCAACACCCTCTTCATCTCCCGCTCCAGCCTCTCCAATGCCCTCAAGCGCAAGGCTACAGTCTCTCCTGGTGAGTTGCTTTATTGATTACCAAAGTACAACAACACAAAGAAAAGAGTGCTTGATGCAGAAGGGGAGAAGCAGAAGAAGACCAAGAAGAAGAAGGACCAGACCAAGGACAAGGGTGAGGTGGAGATGGAGAAGCAGGAGGTGGAGCAGCCCAACATCAAGCTTCCCACAATGTCTCAACCACTCCTCTATGACCCCATGTTCTCTGGCAACCTGAATGAGCCCTTTGTTTCCTTCCTTTAAACAGTGTTATCCCTTTCATTTTGTCTGCTTGTACAGTTTCATTTTTACCAATGCATGTTCTATGAACAGATACAAATAGATGCAATAGAAGACAAAAAAAAACAAGATATATCATTCACTAATAGGTTGAACTTCTTCAACATAAAAAGCTCCACGAACAGGCTTGTTGTCCATGTCAGTTACATAAAACATGGGCAGATCACCAGATAGCTTGTGGCCACTCACACGAAACACTTTGTCAGTAAAAGTTCCAGATGCCTCCTTTTCAAACAAATTACGGAGACGATTGAGACGTACAAGGGAGCCTACTGGTGGAAGCTGCTTCAACCTAGTCTTGGCCAGCTTTTTTGGGATAGATGGAGGCTGTGCAACAATCAAAGTGGGGTCAAAGAGAACATCAATGGGACGCTGCTTGGTGACAGAGTGGGTACGATGATTGTAGGCATGGATATAGGTGGGGAGAAAGGCAAGCCAGTGCTGGCTTTGAGAATGCTCAAAGTAACGCTGAATACCTGTGCGCAGAGTACGAATCACCCGTTCCACTCCAGGAGCCTTCACTTTAGACTGTAAATGGAATGTTTTTTCATTAGCTGATAATGCTATCCAACAAAAAGAAACTTACTGTGGTAGTATAATTATGGATTCCCAGTCTTTCTAGAAAAGTCTGTATCTGTTTAGAGATGAAGGCTCCTTCTTTGTCCCAGTATATTGAAGCAATGCCCATGGGTCCATCAAGCATGATTGACAGAGCTTTTTTTACACTGCCTGGTTTCCGATTAGGCAAAGGTACACCCTGCAGAAACTTGGAGTAGGTGTCATAGGATAGCAGGACATATGGAATATCATCATTTGAGTCCCGGAAGCGCTGCATGTCCATGATGTCAATCTGAATCAGACAAGAATTACTTGCAATCACCTGGCAAGATAAAAAACTACCTGAACAATTTCACCCACTGCATTGGCAGTAATGTGATTGCGAGGGTAGTTGAGGCGTGCAGGCCTATAGAGACTGTAGACAGGTTGTGAGGTTAGAAACTTGCGGACCTGCCTTAGCTTGAGAGTTTCAAGCCCTGGCTGCTTTTTTGCCTCTTCCCAGAGGGCCTTGGGACCCCGCCAGGCTCCACTGGACTCTCCATAGTAGATGCTGGCAAGGCGTACATCCAACCCAGCCTCTGACTCCTGGTCCTCTGTCCTTGACTCTTGTGTTTGATGGTTGTCTGATGTTTCTGCTGTTGCTGATGACTGGCTGCTGATACTGGCCATTTAGCCCTGACTGATTTGGCTTTCCTAGGCAGATGCTTGAAGAGTTTAGAGGCCAGGTGATTGCGAAAAGATGTAATGCCCTGTTCCTTGAGGTAGGCAATGAGTAGAGAAGGAAATGCTGGAAGAGTGAAGGGAATACAGGTTTGCTGAAGGAATGATTTGAAGCTGTAGTTTTCCAGCTTTTTACCATGCAGTTCTATGTCTCCAGAAGCAGCATCAACATGGAAAGAACCATCAGCTGTAGAAGCTAGCTTTCCCAGCAGTTGGCGTGCAGAGGCTTGAAATGGTTTTGGTAGCTGTGATATCTCCCTTTTCCAATAGGCATCATTCAAATCAGGCCCTTCCTCATTCAATGTTTGCTCTGTGATAGCTGATGCTGCTGGCTCTGTGGTAGTGGAAGGCACTTGAGTAGGTGGAGGAGAAGGGGGTGGATGAAATTGTGTTTGAGATGTTGGTGGTGGCAAAGGTGGTGGTGAAGCTATATCATTTGAGGTAGGCTGCTCCTGATGCTGGAGTTGCTGGTGTTCTTGCTGTTGACTTTGAACCAGACGCCTATAATCTGCTTCATCCAGAACCACAAGCTTTACTGCTGGCATGACAGCTTGGCTAGTAGGTGAAGAAGAGAGGGGTTGGTTTGAAGAAGACTGTTCTTTGTACCCAAGCTTGTTTGGCGGTTGATCAGTTGCCAGATAACTGGTTCGTGCTCCTCTAGCACTGTCTTTTCCTCACTGCTAGGAACAATTGCCTCTAGACAGACAATGTTGTAGAGAATGTTGATAGCAGACTTTGTCAAAGAGTAGCCAAGATGTTGGTCAGAGGCAAGAATGATGGCTAGCCGAGCAGGGGACAAGCAAGGTATCAGTTCAAAGTCTGAACAGTGAACCTTTTGCATTCTGTAGTAAAGGCTTGGGCATGTCTGAGTATAAATAGTGTTCAGCCAAGGCATTTATACTTTTGCAAACCATCTGCAGGTTCAACTGTCATGGTTGAGTCTGATACAAGCACTGCAACACCACAGACTGCAGTATCCATTCATCCTACCAGTGATAGTCCAGCAACAGCTCTACCAGAAGGTCAGTGTGCTTGTCAGAACAAGCACATCTTCAGCCAGTCTCCTCCTTGGCAGAGCATCCAATTTCGTCTAACACTGATTCCAGCTCTATTCATATTCATCATACCAATCTTTCTGCTTCTACCTTTGCTCACCACTTCTATCAGCCAAAATAGCACTGCTGCCCAGCTCAGCAACAACTACACATTTCTAGACATCTCCTTCTTTGTTCACAAGCTCCTACAGCAGCCTCCTCAGCAGTAACAAGCATGCAGTGTCCAGAGGAGCCATTTACACTGGTGCTTAGCAGTTGCAATAATCCCTGTTTTGGATTGACTGCTGAAAAGCTGGTCCTCTGCTACACTCTTCAACAGCAGCACATCTTCTACCAGCAGCACTATGCTAAACTGATCCATGTAGCAGGGCTGGAGCAGCAGGATAAGGTGCCAGTACTGGTTACAGCTTCATTTCTACAGCCTCAGCCAATTGCTGGCTCAGCAATGGCTACAAGCTCAAGCTCCTCCTCATCCTATGGATATATAGAGGATCCACAATTTCTTGGAATTGTTGAGCCCTCAACACTTGGAATCACCACTATTAGCTCAGACTACCTGCCTCTACATCCAGGACACTTGCCCCAAACTGGCAGCCTCAACTTTTATGCCATTGCTTATGAAAAGCAGCTGAATCAAAATGAAGCTGATGACCACAACAGCAGCAACAACAGCCATAAAACCTTGATAAAGGCTAGCCCTAATAACCTCACAGCCATCATTCGCATTGTTCCAGCTTCTTGGTTCCCAGCTCATCAGCAACATCAGCAGTAGTAATACTTGCACAGCATGGAACCTCTGCATCAGCTTACACAGGACAAGCGGATACAGCTACCTGCCCATGCCCTGTTTGTTGGAGCATCCATGTCAGGAAAAACACGCCTGGCAACTCACCTTCTCACTTCCCCTCATCTTTTCCAGCCAAAGCCAACCAATATCCTATTTTTCTATGATCAGTTCCAGCCAGGCTACCTCAGTGCCAAGCAAAGTCTGGAAAAGCAGGGCATTACAATGCACTTGAAACGTGGTTCAAACATCAACCTGAGACCTCCTGCACCAAAGGATAGCAAGGATCAGACCATTCTGCTCATTGATGATGCTACACAGGAGACTACCAGCTCAGATGCAATTCACGCATTGCAACCAATGGTCGTCACAAGAATGTCAGTCTCTGGCTTATTGCACAGCCTCTACTACCAGCACAATAATGAAGAGCTTTTTTTCTCCTTGTTGCTGCCCCTTCTTTTGTAATTTGTCATTCCCCTTGTCTTTAATTATTCGTTTTTTCTCTGGCGTGGGTGGCGTTTTTTGTTTATTTTGTTTTTGGTTTTGTTCTAGCTATTTTTTAGTGTTTTTTTTGTTTTTGTTTTGTTTTCTTTTTTTAATCGTTTTGTTTTTTTTTATTTTTTGTGGTTTTTTTTTTTTTACTATTTTAATATAATAGTATTTTTTTTTTTTAGTTAATTTGTTTTTTTTTTATATGTGTGTGTGGGTGGGAGAGGAGCAGGGTACAGAGTAGCTGATGCCACCATTTGCTAGATTTGATCTGAGCTGTGAGGTTATTACTACTGCTGCTGTTGCTGATGAGCTGGGAACCAAGAAGCTGGAACAATGCGAATGATGGCTGTGAGGTTATTAGGGCTAGCCTTTATCAAGGTTTTATGGCTGCTGTTGCTGCTGTTGTGGTCATCAGCTTCATTTTGATTCAGCTGCTTTTCATAAGCAATGGCATAAAAGTTGAGGCTGCCAGTTTGGGGCAAGTGTCCTGGATGTAGAGGCAGGTAGTCTGAGCTAATAGTGGTGATTCCAAGTGTTGAGGGCTCAACAATTCCAAGAAATTGTGGATCCTCTATGTATCCATAGGATGAGGAGGAGCTTGAGCTTGTAGCCATTGCTGAGCCAGCAATTGGTTGAGGCTGTAGAAATGAAGCTGTAACCAGTACTGGCACCTTATCCTGCTGCTCCAGCCCTGCTACATGGACCAGTTTAGCATAGTGCTGCTGGTAGAAGATGCGCTGCTGTTGAAGAGTGTAGCAGAGGACCAGCTTTTCAGCAGTCAATCCAAAACAGGGATTATTGCAACTGCTAAGCACCAGTGTAAATGGCTCCTCTGGACACTGCATGCTTGTTACTGCTGAGGAGGCTGCTGTAGGAGCTTGTGAACAAAGAAGGAGATGTCTAGAAATGTGTAGTTGTTGCTGAGCTGGGCAGCAGTGCTATTTTGGCTGATAGAAGTGGTGAGCAAAGGTAGAAGCAGAAAGATTGGTATGATGAATATGAATAGAGCTGGAATCAGTGTTAGACGAAATTGGATGCTCTGCCAAGGAGGAGACTGGCTGAAGATGTGCTTGTTCTGACAAGCACACTGACCTTCTGGTAGAGCTGTTGCTGGACTATCACTGGTAGGATGAATGGATACTGCAGTCTGTGGTGTTGCAGTGCTTGTATCAGACTCAACCATGACAGTTGAACCTGCAGATGGTTTGCAAAAGTATAAATGCCTTGGCTGAACACTATTTATACTCATACATGCCCAAGCCTTTACTACAGAATGCAAAAGGTTCACTGTTCAGACTTTGAACTGATACCTTGCTTGTCCCCTGCTCGGCTAGCCATCATTCTTGCCTCTGACCAACATCTTGGCTACTCTTTGACAAAGTCTGCCATCAACATTCTCTACAACATTGTCTGTCTAGAGGCAATTGTTCCTAGCAGTGAGGAAAAGACAGTGCTAGAGGAGCACGAACCAGTTATCTGGCAACTGATCAACCGCCAAACAAGCTTGGGTACAAAGAACAGTCTTCTTCAAACCAACCCCTCTCTTCTTCACCTACTAGCCAAGCTGTCATGCCAGCAGTAAAGCTTGTGGTTCTGGATGAAGCAGATTATAGGCGTCTGGTTCAAAGTCAACAGCAAGAACACCAGCAACTCCAGCATCAGGAGCAGCCTACCTCAAATGATATAGCTTCACCACCACCTTTGCCACCACCAACATCTCAAACACAATTTCATCCACCCCCTTCTCCTCCACCTACTCAAGTGCCTTCCACTACCACAGAGCCAGCAGCATCAGCTATCACAGAGCAAACATTGAATGAGGAAGGACCTGATTGGAATGATGCCTATTGGAAAAGGGAGATATCACAGCTACCAAAACCATTTCAAGCCTCTGCACGCCAACTGCTGGGAAAGCTAGCTTCTACAGCTGATGGTTCTTTCCATGTTAATGCTGCTTCTGGAGACATAGAACTGCATGGTAAAAAGCTGGAAAACTATAGCTTCAAATCATTCCTTCAGCAAACCTGTATTCCCTTCACTCCTCCAGCATTTCCTTCTCTACTCATTGCCTACCTCAAGGAACAGGGCATTACATCTTTTTGCAATCACCTGGCCTCTAAACTCTTCAAACATCTGCCTAGGAAAGCCAAATCAGTCAGGGCTAAATGGCCAGTATCAGCAGCCAGTCATCAGCAACAGCAGAAACATCAGACAACCATCAAACACAAGAGTCAAGGACAGAGGACCAGGAGTCAGAGGCTGGGTTGGATGTACGCCTTGCCAGCATCTACTATGGAGAATCCAGTGGAGCCTGGCGGGGTCCCAAGACCCTCTGGGAAGAGGCAAAAAAGCAGCCAGGGCTTGAAACTCTCAAGCTAAGGCAGGTCCGCAAGTTTCTAGCCTCACAACCTGTCTACAGTCTCTATAGGCCTGCACGCCTCAACTACCCTCGCAATCACATTACTGCCAATGCAGTGGGTGAAATTGTTCAGGTAGTTTTTTTATCTTGCCAGGTGATTGCAAGTAATTCTTGTCTGATTCAGATTGACATCATGGACATGCAGCGCTTCCGGGACTCAAATGATGATATTCCATATGTCCTGCTATCCTATGACACCTACTCCAAATTTCTGCAGGGTGTACCTTTGCCTAATCGGAAACCGGGCAGTGTAAAAAAAGCTCTGTCAATCATGCTTGATGGACCCATGGGCATTGCTTCAATATACTGGGACAAAGAAGGAGCCTTCATCTCTAAACAGATACAGACTTTTCTAGAAAGACTGGGAATCCATAATTATACTACCACAGTAAGTTCTTTTTTGTTGGATAGCATTATCAACTAATGAAAAACATTCTATTTACAGTCTAAAGTGAAGGCTCCTGGAGTGGAACGGGTGATTTGTACTCTGCGCACAGGTATTCAGCATTACTTTGAGCATTCTCAAAGCCAGCACTGGCTTGACTTTCTTCCCACCTATATCCATGCCTACAATCATCGTACCCACTCTGTCACCAAGCAGCGTCCCATTGATGTTCTCTTTGACCCCACTTTGATTGTTGCACAGCCTCCATCTATCCCAAAAAAGCTGGCCAAGACTAGGTTGAAGCAGCTTCCACCAGTAGGCTCCCTTGTACGTCTCAATCGTCTCCGTAATTTGTTTGAAAAGGAGGCATCTGGAACTTTTACTGACACAGTGTTTCGTGTGAGTGGCCACAAGCTATCTGGTGATTTGCCCATGATTTATGTAACTGACATGGACAACAAGCCTGTTCGTGGAGCTTTTTATGTTGAAGAAGTTCAACCTATTAGTGAATGATGTATCTTGTTTTTTTTGTCTTCTATTACATCTATTTGTATCTGTTCATAGAACATGCATTGGTAAAAATGAAACTGTACAAGCAGACAAAATGAAAGGGATAACACTGTTTAAAGGAAGGAAACAAAGGGCTCATTCAGGTTGCCAGAGAACATGGGGTCATAGAGGAGTGGTTGAGACATTGTGGGAAGCTTGATGTTGGGCTGCTCCACCTCCTGCTTCTCCATCTCCTTTAAATTTTAGAAAAATAAAAGTTATGCTGGAGAAGGTTTCGAACCCATCAGTCAGATCCAGCAGCCAACTGCTTGCACCACTACACCACTGGTGCATTTGACATAATTTATAACTGAAGGTTTATAAATAAGCATTACATATTGAGGCTAAAGGACGAGGGGAAAGGGTGGGGGGATGAAATGAATACCTACTCTCGTTCATTAGCAGATGCGAAGCAGCAGGGCAGCAGGGCAGGGCAGCAGGAGTTCGGACGGCAACTTTTTTTCAATTTTCTCCATCAAATCCAAACTTTTATGCTGCTTTTCGCGAGTACCCCCCATAATTCGATGTTGCCCTTTCCATTGCAGCAAAAATCAGTGCAATTGGTGCTATCTGGGATGAGAAAAACGCTTATCAATTTTGAGATCTGGCAATAACCCTCAAAACATACACCTGGGTCGAAAAGAGGGCCTGGGCGCTCGCGCTGACGGTCGCTTCGCTCCCTCGCGCCAGGCCAATACGACTTGTGAACAAAAAAACTCAAGTGTTCTGTTCAATTATCAGCCGTTCAGCTGCTACTAATTATTGATGCTATTGGCATGCATGAAAATTTGTCACTCAAGAGGGCAAGTCTGTGGTTTCTCAACCATTTTCAAAAGTAAGCACAGATTTGGAATCGTTATATACGACTTGTGAACAAAAAAACTCAAGTGTTCTGTTCAATTATCAGCCGTTCAGCTGCTACTAATTATTGATGCTATTGTCATGCACGAAAGTTTGTCACTCAAGAGGGAAAGTCTGTGGTTTCTCAACCATTTTCAAAAGTAAGCACAGATTTGGAATCGGTGTATACGACTTGTGAACAAAAAAACTCAAGTGTTCTGTTCAATTATCAGCCGTTCAGCTGCTACTAATTATTGATGCTATTGTCATGCACGAAAGTTTGTCACTCAAGAGGGAAAGTCTGTGGTTTCTCAACCATTTTCAAAAGTAAGCACAGATTTGGAATCGTTATATACGACTTGTGAACAAAAAAACTCAAGTTGTCTGTGCAATTCTCAAGATTACAGGAGCTACAGCGGAAAAACTATATATTGAAATTTTCTGGCTTTTCTACCCAAAGAAGTAATGTTTCAAATGCTCAGATTCCGGGTCTACCCCTCCAGATCTTCCTAAAATAGCATTACCTTTCAGGAAAAAAAAAGTTTGTCCAAATCCGTTGAGAATTCGCCCGGGGCCAGCATTTCCAGATATATATATATATATACGCATGAGGACAAAAGTTGAGTAACCTCTATAGACCGCGGAGCGGCCCTTCGGGCCGCTCCGCGGTCAAAAATGTCTTTGACATTTTCTGCCCATTTTTAAATTAAGATCTCAATTTTCTTGCACTATTTGGTACCGCCGCAGGCACTGTTTTGCGGGGCCACTACCTGCCGTGGCTAAAGGCAAATTGGCAACCGGCAACCAAATTGGCAACCAAATTGGTAAATTGGCAACCGATCAATTTTAATGAGTCTGAGACAAGGTACATAATATTGACTGATGCCAATAGGTGAGTGGCAAAATCGTTTGTTTTTCCATTATTATTTAACTACATTTAACGGAATAATTATATTTAAAAGATAAAAAAAATTATTGGAACAATTTTTTTGCTTTTTTATTTTGAGTTAGGAATGGAGAGCAAATGTCATAGGGGTAAGTAAACCTGAAAATTAAGAATTAGGGTTTGAATAAACATTTTTACAGTTTGAATAAACATTTTTTAAAAATGCCAAAAATACCCTTTTTGCATATTTTGCGATTTTACTTTTTTTGAACCCCATGAAAGTTAGATTTCGATGCTCGATTTCGACGACTAGTTCCCCCCCCCCCATACACAATTTCACCTATTTTCACCTAGTTTCATCAAAGCCGGATCAACTAGGGGACGACTTAGCGCAGGGTGTGTGTGGTAGCTAAAATCTGGGGGGGGGGGGAACTTTCATGGGGGGAGGGGTCCTCCGCTTGGTTGACCGGTACCCCTCCATGGGGAGGGAAAATCCCATGGGAGGGACCAGGTGTCAGCCCTCTTTCCAATGCAAAAAGAATCAGAACGATTGGACCTTTGTGTGAAGCACAAAATCCTTATCAATTTTAAGATATAGCAATAACCCCGAAAAGAGGGGCTGGGCGCTGATGGTCGCGTTGCTCCCTCGCGCCTGTCCAATTTCTTAGACATTGAACTCGGGGCATTCATTCATTCAAACTATATTGGGAGAAAAGAGACTCACATTAGGCTTGCCGATGGTACCAGATATTTCATCCTCTTTTCTTTTAATATAATAATAAATAGTACCATCGGCAAGCCGAAAGTAAGCTCTTTTCTCCCACAATATCAGTTGATCCGAGTGTAAAGCCAGGGAAATTTCCCTACTACTAGTGGAATCTGCTTGTGGGGCATTTGCATTTTGTTTTCGCGCGCAGTTCAATAACTCTTTTCATGCGTGCTCAAACAAAATGCAAGTGACACAGCAGATTCCACTAGTAGTAGGGAAATTTCCTTGGCTTTACACTCGGATCAACTGATATTGTGGGAGAAAAGAGCTTACTTTCGGCTTGCCGATGGTACTATTTATTTCCTCAACTTTGAATATACAAAAAATAAAATAATTGCCTGCGCCAGGATTTGAACCTGCCAGATCCACCAAACTAGACAATCCTCTAGACCACTAAACCACCTAGCCTCATGGTTGAGTATCATGACTGAAGGTTTATAAAATGCATGATTCAAGGGTGGAGTGACGCGGGGAGGGGGGGTGGAGTGAATACCTACACCCATTCATTAGCAGATGCGAAGGAGCAGCAGGAGCAGGAGCAGCAGCAGAAGGAGTTCGTACGGCACATATTTTTGTGAATTTCGATTTCAAAATTCAACTTTTTCGAGATTTGCTCGCGAGTGTAGACTAATTTGAGAGTGTTCTTTCCAATGGAAAAATAATTAAAACGATTCGATAAGCATATGGTAAGCTAGAACCTTATCAATTTTAAGATCTAGCATTAGCCCCAAAAACATACACCTGGGTCGAAAAGAGGGCCTGGACGCTGACGGTTCGCTTTGCTCCCTCGCGCCAGACCAATAAGCCAATAAGCAAAATAAGCAAAGAAGAAGACTAAAACATGCTTCGATGCTGTGATTGAACCTGGCTCATACTGATCCGAGTCAAGGACACAAACCACTTTACCATTCAGCCACATGTCATTCAAATCCCAATTAGGCTTTAACTTATTAATTAGAGACAAATATCTCTAGGCCCCGCCAAGTGAACCCGTGGGCAGGAAGAATACCTTTTATCGTCCATTGAATAGATGCGGAGAAAGAGAAGAAGAAGAAAGAGTTCGGACAGATGGTTTTCATAGATTGCAGTTTTTTGGCGATTTTTCGCGACCATTTGATGATGCTCTTTCCAATGCAAAAAGAATCAGAACGATTGGACGTTTCTGTGAAGCACAAAAGCCTTATCAAAATTAAGATCTAGCATTAACCCTCAAAACGTACACCTGGGTCGAAAAGAGGGGCTGGGCGCTGACGGTCGCTTTGCTCCATCGCACCAGACCAATAAGCTTAAAAAATGGATTCAACAACAAGGAAAATGGGACAATATTGCTAACCTGAAGAACACGAGGCTTTTAGTTTGTATTTTTATACCAAGGTTAAATACCTCAGTGCGTGCCCAACTCATGTGATTTATTTCTGCGCTATTTTGAATATAAGCTTGAATTAATTGAGCAGACATTGATCGGGAATAATGTCTACGCATTTTAAGCCTTCAACTAAACAAAGAAAATGTTGGACCTTCCATTCGATCCAAGGCGTAGTCTCAGGCTCGTCTCCCGAGTGAGCAAGCTCGAAGTTGTCGCCGAATAGCGAGCACTTGAAGGAGTAGACGTAGTTGTAGTGGTAGGAATGCGCAGCCCGAGGGTTGATCTCCACCAGGTAGAGCTTGTCGTTCTCCTCAGGGTTCACCCAGAACTCGATGTTGAAGAACTGGCCGCGGTAGCCGAGCTTGGCTAGCCTGCGCTCAGATAATTTGAGTTCAGAGTATTCATTGCTAAGAGATAATAAGCACTTGTTCATGTAGTCTTCGATGTAAGCTTCCACCAGGTGGGCCTTGGTGGCAGGGAAGTTGATGGGAGGGGTGACGTAGCCGAGGGCCTGGTGGTTGGCGAAGTAGACCTCTTCGGTGAGAGCGTAGTGCACCACTTCAACTCACCATCCCTTATCACAAGGACAGAAGGTCGATGAAGCGTAAACCTTTCCCATCAGGGGTGATGTAGCCTTCGTAGCAGTATTCGATCATCTTCTGCATGTCCACCATGTGCTCGGCGACGAAGGGAGGGATCTGGGGTGGGAGGTCTTTGGGGTCGATGTCTCTCATGATGGCGTTGTTCTGAATGGCGATCTCCTTCTGGATGTCTTTAGCGTCTTTGTACTCCCGTAGGGTCTTGATCAGCTGTTCCGGGTTGTCCGTCTTGAAGATCCCGCGTCCTAGCGAAAGCGAGGTATTCTTCAACATGAACGGCCATTCCTTGATCTTGGCCACGATCTGCTCCTCCGACTCCTTGTCCGGGTCCACGAAGTCGAACCAGAATGGATGCGTCTCCAATGTTCGCATCAGGTACCTAAAAGCTGGCCGATATGTTTTTGTGGTTTAGGTGGTTTTTAGCGCGGATAGTATGATCTTGCTTAAAAACCATATTTAGTTAGTACAATTTTTCGAGCACATAAACATGAATATGTTGTTGTTGTGAAAATAATACCAGCGATTTTATTTCAGAATTTTGCAATACACTCTGCCTCATGGCCTACATTCAAAATTGCTGGCGTTTGAAGAAAGTTTAATTCTTGTTCCTTAGCGTACTGCTGTAAATTTTTCGAAGATTACATTGCGAGCAGTAAATTTGTCTAAGCGATAAGTGGCGAACATTTGATATTTTGAAAGCGTCTGAAATTCCTATTGTTTTCTTGCTCGCTTTTAATCGCTAACAGTGTTTTTAACTGGTAGAAATTTTGTTTAATGAGTCAGAATTTCATTTTTACCTTTCATTAAAATACTGCATGTTAAAATAGAACAAGAGCTAAAATGGTAATTATTATTGGTAATTTACCAGTTTAACTAAGATATCTTGCATTGTAGCAAAAAAGATAGATTCAAACTAGACATCAAGTTTGTAAATTGAAAAACTGCCTCTAAAATTATTATATTTGTTCAGTAACTCAAATTAAGTTTTCATTGCGCGTATTTGGCTTGCATATTTTTTACAGCAAACCTTTGTACCAAAAAATTAAATTTTGGGCGAATTGACTAATAGATTTAAACTAATTAAAAAAACTAATTAGTTTTTCTTTAAAGGCCTAGTGTCAGAAATGACACCATCACCGATTCCGCTCATATTTTTTTAATTGATAGGTGTTACCATTGTAAGCTTGCAAGGGTATAACGTTTTGGTCAAAAGGTTTCTGTTCCAGAATTAAAAATTCCTAAAGTTGCCTATGCTACAACATGGGGGAGGGTTCAAAAAAGTACAAAAAAATTCATTAAAAAAATTTTTCAGTTGGCGCAACACTTGGTAACACGAGGTTTGGTGTATTTTGATGGGAGACGTTGATTTAGGTCAAAAAAAGGAGTCAAAAATGAGCGCGTCGAAGCGCGTGGCCCCAAAACCGACCAAATATTGCAAAATTTGACAGCGGGCATTATTAAAAAGGTCATAACTCCTGCTATACTTAACGGAATTCAATGATTCGACCACGGTTAGAACCGTCTTGACAAGCGCTAAAACTTTGGTCAACAAACCAAAGCTCTCAATACAAGTTTTGCCTAAGCATTTCAGAAAAACTGAAAAACATGATTTAATAGCAAATTTTGATGGGGTCAAAATTATTTTAAATTTTTTTTTTATTAATATAGACTTATTTTTACAAATATGGGTCCCTTTTGGGGCGTACATTTCAAAAAGCAGAACCTCAATTGCATAAAAAAATATTAATGTATGAAAATGTGGAAAAAACCTCCAAAAACCTCCAAAAATGACCATTTTAACAAGTTTTTGGGCTCCGCGCGCTACGGTACATCGATTTTGCCCATTTTTTTTCTTTAAAATATTGATTTTGGTTATTTGCTGACACTGTTGAGCGGAGAAAAGTGGAGAATTAAAATTGGATTTTTCATGAATTTATTTCATTTTATCCCTATGCTACAACACATAAAATTTAAATATTTTTTTTCTCAAAAAAATTACCTCAAAGTGAAAAAACGGCTTGAGCAGGCAACCTTACTTTGGTGTCCCCTAACTAGGAAAAAAATTTCATCAAAATCTGAGGAGGTGTAATTTTTGACATTTGACCTTTAAAATCTAGAATTAAAGCAAAGAAAGGAAAAAGAAAAAATAACTTGTTCATGCAGTAGAGGAATGCGACGCGGCTGACGGAGACGTTGCCGAGGGCCTGGTTGATGAGGATGTGGTGGAAGGCGTCCTTCTGGGCGAAGCCGCCGACGACCTTGACGCCCTGGGACTTGCAGAGGGCGACGGCCTTGTCGATCTCCTCCTGCTCCCAGCCCTTCACGTCCAGCGGGACGATGTCGTAGCGGTCCTTCATGGCCTCGATCGCACGAGCCATGTACGCCTGCGGGCCAAGGAAGCCCACCTTCTTCTTCCCGCTGCAATCAGCTCATCCTCTCCTCCCTCCTTTCTCCCATACCCTCCCATCTTCACCTGTGCGGGGCTGGGGCATGGGCGATGCCGGGAGCCGTGGATTTCCAGTAAGCGGGGTAGTCCACCTTCTGTCGCTTTTTGTAGATGTTCTTGCGGATCTCGATCTCCTTGTTGATCACTTGCTGCAGCAGCCAAAGCATCGTCCATCTGGCTCTGAAAATGAGGCAAAGTGGACCTGATCCGTTTCCCCGGTGATCCAGATCTGAAGGAGCATGACGCCGGCGGCGGTCATGTCAGCCTGAGTGAGGGTGTCCTGCTGCTTACGGCAGTGGCGCACGAGGATGCCTTCATTCTGCTCCAGATGGTTGACGTACTTGTAGTCCAGGATGTCGTCCACCTTCCCCGTCTCTTTGCCGGTGATCAGTACGATCAGCGTGTAGGCCTTCACGTTACCTTTCTAGAAGCGTGAATGCGAATGCGATCTCTGAGAGGAGGGTGAAAAGAGAGGGAAACCTTCCACTCCAGCCAGGGCGTGGTGGTTGGCTCAGCGCCGGTGTGCGCGAGCTCGAAGTTGTCGCCGAAGAGGGAGCAGCCGAAGGAGTAGACGTAGTTGTAGTGATAGGAGTGGGCAGCCCGAGGGTTGATCTCCACCAGGTAGAGCTTGTCGTTCTCCTCGGGGTTCACCCAGAATTCGATGTTAAAGAACTGGCCGCGGTAGCCGAGCTTGGCTAGCCTGTCCAAATGTGGAATTCGAGATGTGGAGGGGGGGAAGGGTGAAGCTGATTACTTTCCCATATAATCGTCGATATATGCCTCCACGAGATGGGCTTTAGAAGAAGGGAAGTTGATGGGAGGGGTGACGTAGCCGAGGGCTTGGTGGTTGGCGAAGTAGACCTCCTCGGTGAGAGCGTAGTGCACCACTTCAACTCACCACCCCTCATCACAGAGACAGAAGGTGGATGAAGTGTGAACCTTTCCCATCAGGGGTGATGTATCCTTCGTAGCAGTATTCGATCATCTTCTGCATGTCCACCATGTGCTCGGCGACGAAGGGAGGGATCTGGGGTGGAAGGTCTTTGGGGTAGATGTCTCTCATGATGGCGTTGTTTTGAATGGCGATCTCCTTCTGGATGTCCTTCGCCTCTTTGTACTCCCGCAGTGTCTTGATCAGCTGCTCCGGGTTGTCCGTCTTGAAGATCCCGCGTCCCAGAGAGAGCGAGGTGTTCTTCAGCATGAACGGCCATTCCTTGATCTTGGCCACAATCTGCTCCTCAGTCTCCTTGTCCGGGTCCACGAAGTCGAACCAGAACGGATGCGTCTCTAGAGATCGCATCAGGTACCTCAAGCCTCACCTCTATTTGCATTCATCTACCGCTGCTGGAATAGGCAACTTATTCATGCAGTAGAGGAAAGCGACACGGCTGATGGAAGTGTTGCCGAGTCCTTGGTTGATGAGGATGTGGTGGAAGGCGTCCTTCTGGGCGAAGCCACCGACGACTTGGATGCCCTCCTTCTTGCAGAGGGCGATGGCCTTGTCGATCTCCTCCTGCTCCCAGCCCTTCACGTCCAGAGGGACGATGTCGTACTTGGATTTCATCTCCTCAATGGCTTTGCCCATGTAGGCCTGAGGCCCCAGGAAGCCGACCTTCTTCTTCTCCACCCTGTTGCCGTGAGCATAGTTGTCAGGGAGTGGATGGAAGAGGAGATGGAGGGAACGGAGGAGAGGGAGCTGGCGCCGCAGCAGCCACAGGCGGTGGTGCCGCCGATGTCTGGGCCGGAGCCGCAGAAAGGCTCGGAAATATCGGCAGCATGCTTACCAACTCTCTGCAAACTGCTCTTTGCTAGTCCTTGCGCAGCCTCCTCTCGTCTCCAGTCTAGCTAGTGCATGACAGTTGGGGAAGGACAGAGAGGGCGGGGATGGAAAGCGGTAGGGCGAGCGCATGAAGAGCTGGGGCAGTAGGAGGATGGGGAGTGTGTAGACGTGGTGGATCTGTAGCTGAGTGGCTCTCTCAGAGTGTGCGACTTTACACAATGGCCTGGAGGCTGTGGCTGGCCCTGGACAGGGCCGCAGGGCGCTTTCGGAAGTTCTCCGCCCGACTTTTCGGATTACACTGGCATAAGTAGCGCTTTCTACCTCCCTCTTCTAACCCCCAAGGCTCCTACCAGCAGCCTGCCTCAAGTGTCCCTACTGCACCAGCCCTAAACCCTCGCTGGGATTTGCTTTAAAAGACCTCTTCAGCTTTGGCTTCCAGAGGCCGTCTAATGAGTGACAGAAATATTCTTGCAAACGCAGAAATGTTGCAATTTATATACTTTTCGGTTCAAATGCTTTGCGTTTTATTTATTTCATTTATGCAATTTATTTCGACGCATAATTTAGCTGCATTTGATAGTAAAAGCAAGATATGCGACGGGGCATCTTCTCGAAGGATGGAGAAAGGAAGACAGGAAATTGCAGCAAATGCAGGATTTGCGTCACGAAAAGGATCACCTTTCTGGTGCTCTTAGTCGCTGTTTCATGTGCTCTTTTAATTGGCCAACGCTACTGCTTCTTAGAACCCAGAATTTTTCTTTTCCGCTCAATAATAACCAGATAGAATGATACCTTTTACACAAGATTTACAGACGAATAGCCCATGTCCGTCGGAGAGAATTTGTTGCTCATGGATCATAGGGCAGATCGCATTTCTGGGCATTAGACCAGAAGGAAGGCAGAGGGAATTTTGAAAGAAGACGGAGGACCTTGTTGAGTCCTGAGAGGATAGAAAAAGCAATGCAGGCAGGCGGCCTCTCCTGGGGTAACCGCGCCTGTAGGATGCCCTGAAAATCGATAATTGAGGCCCCCTTCGTCTGGCCAACCTCACTACTCACTCACTTCGCTCTCGGACCACACACACTCACACGCACGCACGCCCTCCACATATATATTCATAGATTCCATGTCCTCGCCTCCCGACACACTCACTTTCTTCCTTCAAATTCTCAGCTGAATTAAAGATTATTTTGCCAAATGCTGCCTCAAAACCCAGGGCTCTCGGCCTTCACATCAACATGGCCGGATTCGACACTGCCATGGGCGGCCCACTGCTCAATCTTCAGCGATTTCTTGGTTTCATTTTTGAATCTTTCCTGGCCAAGTTGGCGAATGGTACAGAATAATTGCAGCCATTTGGTTCCCCGGCATGGTTGTGGGCGAAAGGGACGCAGCCAAAGTCTATCCTCTGGGCGGCATCCTGCTGGATCTGCTGCAGGAAACCGGCTACTTCCACCTCCAGTCCACCAAACCGGACACCGCAGGTCCCTCCACTTATTCACCGTCCATCAAAGCTCTTCGAATAGGAAACGCGTTGAGGCGCAGCCCTGCTGGACTCTCCCATCGGCCTGGCTGCCTGGATACTGGAGAAATTCTCCACCTGGACCAACAAGGCCCATCGGTCAGCCATTGGCATTGCCTATGCTCATCCTGGGAGAAGAGTGGACCTAGTGTGCAGTGATCTTGGGGACGGGGGCTTGACGAAGAAGTTCAGTCTGGAGGATCTGCTGACGAATGTGATGATCTACTGGAGCACTGGCTGCATCGTCACCTCCCAGCGCTTCTACAAGGAGGCCTGGCTGGAGCCGCAAATGGCCGCATTCAATATGTTCCCTTTTTCCACTTCTCAGCCCAGACAGAGCATTGGCGAGGACTGATGTGGCATTGGAGGAATCCAGTGAAAGTGCCGTCCGCCGTGTCGCAGTGTGAGCATGAGTTGGCCTTGGCCCCCGAGGCCTTTGTTCGCCATGCTCACTTGGACCTCCGACACTATGCGGACCTCATGGACTGTGGCCATTTCGCTGCTTTTGAGGTTTGACAGAGGGCTGAGACTGGGATGGGATGGGAGCAAGGCTGGTGAAGAATTGCAGGCACCGAAGCAGCTGGCTGCTGATATACGCCAGTTTGTGCGCAAAGTTATCCAGCCATAGAGCATCGATTGGGGCTGAAAGTGCGGTGAAGAGATGGTTTCAGGGTGCGTATGATTCGAATTTGCTCAAACTTAAATTGTTCTTTTTGGCATTTCCTATGCTTGGTTATTCACGTCACAGCAAATAAATCATTTTTGTATGTGGGTATGTTGCTGCTTCAGACCTGCTGCAAAAGTCGACTGAAAAGATGCTTTATTGGTCCTGGCAGAAAACCGAAAACAAGGCAAATTATACTAATATTTATTCTGAAAAGGTATGTCCACATTACCACGCTGCAGGTATAGGTAGCTTGGAAGGATTTCTCTAAATACATCAGACGTTGCCTTGCAGGAGTAGAAGGTAGGAAAATGGAGGTGAAGGGGGATTTGAGCGGAGTGTTCCCCAGCGGCTTCGTCCGCCTGGACCAGCAAGATCTGGCTCGACTCACGCCACGTCGTTTTCCAATGGTGGAAAACCTTATCAACGAGATGGGCAGGCGGTTCCCTTTTCCTTTCCACTTCAAAGAAGGGCCCAATGATCTCTGGATGTGAGGTCGACGGAGGCGCAGAAGCTGAAGCGAGTTCTGACCAGCTACGAGAAAACGCTGAGCTCTCAGGACCCCTTGCGCCTCTACCTCCTCTGGGAGCCCACCGGGCAGCCGTATTCCTTTCCCCCCTCCTTGGCGGGTTGAGCAGGGAAATAGTGTTTGAAGGGGGAAGAGTGCGGTGGTGGGTCTGCTGAAGGTGGGCAACCGCTCCCTCTACCTCTACGACGCGGCCCAGTCCGCTGCCTGCCAGGCCCGCCCGCTCTGCATCCTCGACTTCTACGTCCATGAAAGTCGCCAGCGCCAGGGCTTCGGACATCGCCTCTACAATTTCATGCTCCAGGCAGGCGAACCCTTTCAGCTGGGGGTGGGGCTGAGTAGGGAGTGAGGGTTGTAGGAGGAGGGAGTGTCGGCAGGGAGCGTGGCCATCGATCGGCCGTCGGAGTCTCTATTGAGCTTCATGGCCAAGCACTACGGACTCCGCCAGCCGCTTTGGCAGAGCACCAACTACGTCGTCTATCCCAACTTCTTCTCCGGCATCGCTGCCCTCTTTCTTAGCCCCTCTTGATGCCTCAAGGCTTTCTTTGAAGGTGAGCGGACGACAGGGAGGGTAGTAGAGGAGGCGAGGACAGAGACGGCACTGCCCAGTCAGCCGGCCACCTACTTCCCGCAGCAGTCTCCCTCTGATGCTCATCAGCAGGTCTGGCATATCAATCCTATTACGAGAGCTTGGACGGCGAACATAAAGTAGGGGATGATTGAGGCGCATCGGGAGGCGGTGGAGGCGGCGTCGCGCGCTCGCTCCCAGCCCAGCTCTAAGATACCCGCTGACTGGGCAGCAGCAGAGGAGGAGGAAGGGGAGGAGGAGGAGGTGAAGAGGGTGGTAAATAGGCCGGAGTCCGCGGTGTCCGGAAACTTCGCCTCCGCCAAGGCATTCCAGGCTCGCAACGCCAGTCATGTACCCATGTGGTAGAGTCGCATTTTATTCCTACATTATACTATCCATGTTATTGCGATATTATGACTTACAGCTGTATTTCCTGGCTTTATGTGTATTGTATGTGCTTGTAACATGCAATCATCAAGCTTATGCATCATTGGAAATCGGCGTAATTTTCTTAGTAGGTATACGTTTATGATTAATGCATTGTCATAGGTAAAAATTTTGGCAGCTTAATTCAAGTGGCCCCATCTGCTTTGCATACTTGTAATTGTTTTTGAAAAATGATCAATTAGCTTTACAAATCCATCCTTACTAATTCAGAACCGGAACATGTAAAACTGCGCAGTTTCACTAAAATGGGTAGAGTACAAAATCGAACAAAATCGCTCTCAAAAACGTGAATTGATTTGGAAATTACACCTTGTCATCTATGACAAAAATTGCACCAATGGAAAGCTGAAATAATTTGTCAAATATATATATTTAATATATATATAAATCATAGGTTTTAAGCTAGCACTCCTTAAATCAATTCGATTTCATGCAACAATGCAAAAACTAGATCGCCCATTCCTAATTAGAGCGCTTTCGCGCCCTTGAACTAGAAAAAAACTTAAGCAATCTATTCACTGAACTAATATATTTTAGTCGGGTTTGGATCAAACATTCAGTCAATATTGATTGCTGATCTTTCACGTTTGTTTCAGCTCTTTGAATTGACTGATTTTCCCGGAAAGAATAAGAGCTTAGTATTTAAGCGCCAGATAATGGATCACCTGCCAGCTTTGTCGAGCCGTTCTTTATCGCCATACACCATCCCTGATAGGATTCCATTAAGAAGCTAAAATAAAGTTCGCTAATATTGATTCTAAATGTTTCTAAACAATAAATCGAATACTTCTGCGTTGCTCATCAAATGACCCGCATTTCGACGGTAAGCATATTGA
Source organism: Ptycholaimellus sp. GST1_10 (assembly GCA_030248095.1). Classification (NCBI taxonomy): domain Eukaryota; kingdom Metazoa; phylum Nematoda; class Chromadorea; order Chromadorida; family Chromadoridae; genus Ptycholaimellus; species Ptycholaimellus sp. GST1_10. The sequence goes on from JASANA010000054.1 coordinate 54,028, forward strand.
CGCTTGGAGCGAATTTCGGCATTCCCCTCATCGATGAAGCACAACAGTAGCAGGACGAGGATGGAGAAAAGGGCCATTTTGTAACTCAGATAAATTTTTCCGTAACTGATGGTTTTGAGATCCGTCTGGAGTGTTTATACCGCTGTGAACAATCGTTTCTCGATTGAATGGTATGATTTGTTAAGCATAATTTAAATTGTTCTCACCCTTTTTTGATTTGAAAAATTTCATTGTTCAAGTTTCCCACATTTTTCTGGTGGTTTGGGGCATTAGCATAGTTTATTCTCATAGCTCATACCTTTTGTTTTTTTTATCTATATTGTCTATTTTATTTCACACAACTGGTAGCGATGGAATCGTTTTATCTCTTGTTCTCGATCGATTGACTCTGATTGGGACAGTGTGGTAGGTGCAGGGAGATGGCTAGCCACGACGCCAGGGTCTGGGTCGCCAGGGAGCCCGCCATTGCCCTCGCCCGCCTGGCCTAGCCAAGCCCCAGCCTCCTGCACTTTCCACCAGTGGCGGATATTGGGGGGGGAAAGGGGGGAAGTTTCCCCCCCCCGAAATGATTTCGGGGGGGAATTCCCCCCCCGAAATTTTCAGGAAGGGAGGAAATTTTATCCCTTTAGATGGAAAATGTAAAAAAAAATTTTCGCGCGCTTCGCGCGCAGAGACATTACACATTAGGTTGATCATTTTCTTTGGTGATTTCTTGATTTTATGGACTATGGTTGTTGAAAAATGGCGCGCTGCGCGCAGAAATGGAGAAAATTTTCAAATTTACCTAATTTTTCTGTCTAATTTTGGCAGTTTGGCTGCTCTTTTGAAAAAAAAATTTCCTGCGCGCTTCGCGCGCAGACAAAACACTATTGCCAATAAATGTTTCTTAACTTTTCCCCCCCCCCCGAAAGTGAACAGAATATCCGCGCCTGCTTTCCACCCATCTCCTTCGCAAACCCAAACCATCATTCAACCGCTCGTTGTCCAGCGTCCAGGGAAAGTTGATGGCCGCGTAGTGAATCTAGGCGTGGTCCCTCCACCTCCTCCTCCACCAGCGTTCCCTCCTCCACTCCCACCTTCAGCTGGTCTTCGGGAGCCTGGCCTGGGAGGGGAAGGCGAAAGGAACATTGGCCGCAATAGGCACAGGTCAGTAAGGCGGCATCAGTGACGGACATTCGATCGTCCTCGCGCCCAATCCTGCTCACCCCCGCCTGCAGCGCCGTCATCGTCGGCTGCCCGTTCTTCGACATCTGCCCACAGCCCCTGTCTCTCTAGCTTCTTTTAGAAAAGGCTGGGGGGAAACTTGTTCGGGGCGAGAGTGCATGTAGGACTCGTAGTCGTAGGGGAATCCGTAGTCCGTGAAACCTCGCCCGCGCTTCTCGAACTGCTTCTCCATTCCGCTCTGGCAATTTGTCGATGGGAGCGTGTAAAGCATCGATTGTGCCAATGCAGAGGGTGAGAACTAACCTGGACATTCTGATAGTTCACGCGAATGTAGCTGTCGCGATCGGAACGACTTTGGGTGTGGAGGAAGCCGAGTGTGTGGCCCATTTCGTGCAGGATGGTTCGCTTGGACTGCACTACCTGTCTCTCACCCCCACCACCAGGCCTTAGACAGCTGAGGAACCTTCCAGAAGACCGGGCACTCAGCAGACACGTAGACGACATGCGTCCCTTCTCCTCCTCGTCCTATCCTGGTGCGGCCGAAGCAGCCTGGGCAAAGACAGGCCACTGCTCTATTAGAACTGATCTCGGTTGAAAGGCACCTCTTTTGCCGTACTCTCCTTGAAACTCCATGCAGCCGGCGGTGTCGCTGGCACAGGCGCTCTGGCTCACCTGCTGGAAGCAGAGACAGGGCACCATTTCTTGGTAGTAGGCCAGCACCTCTGTCAGCGCACGCTCCACCGTTGCCTCATCTCCAAGCTCAGACATCTTTGCTTGACATTCTGGGAGTAGAGGAGAGGAGAAGATGAGGGAACTGATGCTGTTGTGAACTGAGATGCAGCGGCCTCGACTAGCGTCCACGTCCCACTTTGCACGCGGCTGTCGACCGAAGTCGACCATCGCTCGCTTGGCTCTCCGAACCTATTCACCTTCACCTTTCCTCTGCCTTTTATGGCCCAGTCATCGCCAGGTTGCTATAAAATTTTACATAAAGACATAAAGATCAACTCAGCTTACTTTGACAGTTGCAGCTGAGGGAAAACTATCCCCCAAAAAGAACAGCAAAGCGCATGCCTGCCAAAACATTTCGAGCGAGATGCATGAAATGCTCCCATAAGTATGTCATTTTATAGAGGACTTGCTTCAATTTGAGTTGATGACGGAGTTCCCTACGCTCTATGACAAATGAGTTCGATGAATTTGTGCCAAAACCAATATAGCCTAATGCGTAATTGAATCACATCAGTTCCAAGACCATATTATTCATTTAGCACAAGATTATTTTGCTCCGGTTTGAAAGAGAATGGCGGGTGCAGTGAATTAAGCGTTCTCGGAACATTCCATGTTCATGGAACACGGAACGTAAGGTTGAAGGTAAAATTACAAGAATTTTCAAAAGATTTGTGTCCCCAATTGGGTTTCACATTTAGATTTAATTAGAAAATCTCGAAAAATGAAATACGGTGGCAGAGGGGCTGAGTAAAAATACAAAAAAATACATGGCTGTAGGCTGATCTGGGCAAGATTGATACAGCTGCTATGTAAACAGGCAGCAAGACTTCCTTCATAAGACGCAGCTGCGGGTAGTCTGTGATCAGTACTGGGGTTGAGACAGTAAAATTTGAGAATGACTGGCACTTTCAAGCTCCTGGTCTTGCTCCTCTGCGTGGCAGCCGTGCTGGGTCCTTGCGCCTGCCTCATTCCAGAGGGCTGGAAGGAGGGCCTGCTGGATTTGTAGGCGGCGGAAAGTGGAAGAGAAAGGGCAAGGGCCAGCTTTCGCGGAAGGATGCCATCGGCTTCATGCGCCCCTTCTACGGAGACTTCAGAAAAGTTGTATCTCCAACTCATTTGCCTAGCCCAATAGTCTCTAATCTCTAGTTGAGAGGGGCAGCCAGGGAAGCGATGAAAGGTAGGCGGAAGAGGAAGTATGGCAAGTCTTCCAGCAGCTGCTCTTCCAGTAGCTCTTCCGAAAGCTCTTCCGGCTCAGGATCAGGAGAGGTGACTTTCTTCACTTTCTTACTTTCCAATTGCAAAAAGGAATGGACAACCACAGAAGACGACAACTACAATGGCTGCAAATACAACCATGACAATGCCACCAACGACGCCACCAACAACAATCCCACCAACGACGCCACCAACAACAATCCCACCAACGACGCCACCAACAACAATCCCACCAACGACGCCACCAACAACAATCCCACCAACGACGGCACCAACAACAATCCCACCAACGACGCCACCAACAACAATCCCACCAACGACGCCACCAACAACAATCCCACCAACGACGCCACCAACAACAATCCCACCAACGACGCCACCAACAACAATCCCACCAACGACGCCACCAACAACAGTGCCACCAACGACGCCACCAACAACAATCCCACCAACGACGCCACCAACAACAGTGCCACCAACGTCAATGACAATGCCAGCAACGGTAAGGACACGCCCCACCCGCCCGCCTCTACCCGGCCGACGTTGATTTCCCTCCAACATCCATCACATCAACTCCCTCCTTGCCCTCTCATCACACACCCACCCACTCATTGCACACCTGTGCTTTAGTTTATTGGCGGAGAAAGAGATGCATGAAGACTGGAGCAACATCCATACATACTCAATTCTCAGTGGGCAAGAGAGATAGTGAGAGAAACAGAGGAGTGCTGGAGGTTAAATAGTGGGGAGGGCGAAGGCTAGAGCCAACGAATGAGGCTGGCTGGCATTTGCTCATCGTCTCAGCCAAATAAACAAGGTGTTCTCGGCTGTTGCCAAGATGCGCGGCCTCAACTCAAGACACCACCTAGATGAAAATTCATGGCAAAATTCAACCGATCTCAATGAAAAACCATGAATTATACATGTTCAAATTTTTGAAACATCAAGATTTTTGGTTTTTGACCATAAATAGAGCAATACTTTCTCTCACCAGCTTCAAGACATTACTATTTCGGACGTATATTCCACAAATCAGCTAATTTCATTGAAAAACCATAGACTTATGCATGTTGAAATTTTTGAAACATCAAGATTTTGGGTTTTGACAATAAATCGATAAATAACAAATATTTCAAAAATTCCTTTTGCCAGCTTCAAGATATTACTTTGCCGGAAGTACCTGCAAAAATTCAGCAAATTTCATTGAAAAACCAGTGATTTATGATTTTTCGTATTTTGAAACATCAAAAAATTGAGTTTTGGGCGAAATTCAAAAAATTACGCCAAGCGCCAAAAATGGTCCCGAGGCACCGCCTAGACGGACCTTCATGCAAAAAATCAGCCAATTTCGTTGAAAAACCGAGGAGTACGGGCCTCGGACACACATATATATATATATATCTTATATAATACGCGTGATGCCATTTTAGGGGGGGTCTCGGCGCCACCTGGATTCTTTAGTTATCTTGGCATATGATAGCTCTACGTTTGGCTTTTGACGAGTTATTTGAGTTCTTTGAGCCTTTTATGCTGGGTTGTGGGCAATAGGTCTTTTAGTAACCTGCCATTTAGTAACAGGCTTGTCAGGCATGCATTTAGTAACAATTTTCATATTTTGATGTGCCATTTCCAACCAAGCACTGAACCTAAGCCAAAGACTAAGCCTGATTCTAAGCCTAAGCCTTGGTCTAAGTGTGACACTAAGCCTAAGACTAAGCTAAATACTAAGCGGAAGCCAGAAAAAGGGGTGTTACTAAAAGGCAGGGTGTGAAAATGTGTTTTTTATTAAATGGCGGTGTTACTAAATGCCCTTTTGCCGGGTTGTGGCTTGAAATGCCACGATGCAGTATTGGAACTCATTGTGCCTATTGTGCCTATCTGAAAATTCTTTTTTCTGAAAAGTAATTATACTTGAGGGAGATTTATATTAATTATATTACTGGTCACATAACTTTAACTATATACGTGGCCGCGCGTAGCGCGGCCACTGACCTATATTACTAGTATATATATATGCGGAAAGACGGACGCAAAAATGAGGTAACTGGTTAAGCTGGCCTTGGCCGCCCGCCGCTTCGGGCAGGGCGCCAGAGCTCCTCCGGCCTCCGGGCACGGGTGCTACGGCCCCTACGCTTCGCCTAGCATGCTTCGCATGCTAGGCTACACTCCGGGGCCTCCGCACCCATGCCCTCCGGCCTACGGAGCTCTGACTGCCCTGCCCTCCGCGGCAGGCGGCCTTCGGCCGCGCAAAAATGAAAGAAAAATTCAACTCTTCTCGTACACACCTCGTGGGCCTCATCAGGTATGTCCACGCTCCTTAATCTCCTATTGACTCTCCAACCAGATTTCCCGCTTTGCCTTTGGTTAGTCACCGGGTGGGAGGAGCCAGACGTGTGAGGGCGGGTCGGTGGACGCAGTAGCGAAAGCTCAGTTGTGAGTCTGAAGCTTTGCCGAAGGTAGTAGCCATCCTCATTTTATTCTTATTCCAATTTGCATTTCTCATCAATGGCGCTTCTATTCAAACATCGTATATTTAGCAAGGCTTTCCGGTGTGATAAAAACTGATATTGTGTTTAAAGAGAGAGTATAAAAATGACTTCTCCTCAGATTTTGATATAACTTTTTTCTTGGTTAGGGACATCAATGTAAGGTTGCAGGCATATTTTGTTTTTCACTTTGAAAAAATTTTTCAGATAAAAATTCTTTAGTTTTCTTTGTCGTAGGTAGCATAGGGAAAAGTGGAAAAATTCGTGAAAAAGTCAATTTTGATTCCCCTCTTTCCCCACTCAACATTGGCTGAAAAATACTAAACACAAAATTTAAAGCCGGAAAAATGGATAAAATCGAAGCGCTGTAAATCGCGCAGTCCAAAAACTGTCGAAATTGGACATTTTTGGCCATTTTTAGAGGTTTCATCCATATTTTCAAAATTTAGTAGTTGTTTACGCAATCGCGATTTTTGAAATCGACTCCCCAAAATTGACCCACAGCCATAAAAATACTCCAAAATGATAAATTTTGAAGCACTTTTTGATAGCGTAAAAATAATTTAGTTATTTTCGTTCAGCCAGTTAAGCGGGGAAAAAGGGACAGCAAAATTGAATTTTCACGAACTGTTTTTTATTTTTTTGTATGCTACAATACAGGAGACTAGAGGAATTTTTCTCTGAAAGTTTTTCTTCCAAAGTGAAAAAACTAAATATGCTTGAAACCTTACATTGTAACCTTACCAAATATGCTTGCAACCTTTAGCAAAATCTGAGGAGTGGTCAAATTTGATACCTCCCTTTAATATCCAAGATGATCGTATTGAAGTTCTTAAAATCAAAAAGAATTCTGGCACCAAAAGAGCCACGAATGCTTATTAATTTTGTGATGCTCATTGACGTCATTTTCACTTGCTCATCATTTGGTATTGAGCCCGAAATAAGCCACTCATCAACAAAGGCATTATTTCACCATATGAAGGCCATGATATATCCCGACTATTAACGAATAGAAAAGACAGAACAATTCAGTTTTTGAACTATCACGGAAAGGAATAATATCTGAATCAGATAAAGAGGGCAGAACATTACGAATATATCGCTTTGAAAAATTTAAATTCCAATCTAATTGGAATTGGATGCGCTATTGGCAGTTCATTAAATTTAATAAACATGTGGATACGTTGGTATAATTTCATAAACATAGAGAATAAGAGAATTATTATTGTAAAATGTTTCCGTAATAACCAACGCCATGCTGGTGGCCAGAAAGTTTTCCTCTGCCAACGCCTCGACAATTGAACCTTCAGGGTACAGAGACGAGAAACAGAAACCCCAAAACGAGGTCAGTCCGCAATTGGACCAGGCGGGTTTTCTGGGCGCCCCAGAAAGGATGGTGAAGAAGTTCTGCTCTACGGCAAGATAGATGCTCTTAGCAATAAAACCTAGATGAACTGAGCAGCGAAAATATGATACAGGCGTCCATATAGGTTTGAAGCTGGCGGACAGCTGCTGCTGCAGAATTTGGAGTGCGAAGAAGCGAATCTCTCCCACCCATACTACTCACTCCATCCACTTACAGCACCCATTCTTCGCTTTACCGCTGGGAATTGAAATTGCGCCCAACCATTCTTGTGACTTGCCAGCATATACAGCTTGGCAATTTTGTAAGCAAACAAAGTTTTCATTCCGCACTGCTTATAGCTCACGCAAACATTTTATGCTACTGCAATTTGGTTTAAGCTAAGAAGCTAAGCTAAGAAGGTTGATCAGAGGTTGCCCGCCTGTGTTCTTATTTTCACAAAAATTTTAACCTTCCTTCACATGTGGAGCTGTTGTGAGCACATTTGTGTATTTTTGCGCAAATTTGGTGGTTACAAAAAATATGGAGATTCAGATTCTGCAATTAAAAAGGAGGGTCAGAAAATTTAAGTCCACCCATTCTAACTCCGCTCAGAGAACGCCTCATAAATCAATTATT
>JASANA010000056.1:0-23965 GCA_030248095.1 Ptycholaimellus sp. GST1_10
AATCGAAGATTCACAATTTCAGTAATAGACTCTTTTCTATTGCTCACTGGAATTGAACTGGACCGCTTCAGCGATCTAAAGCAAGCCTTTGTAGCAGTGCCTTGTCTGTTTCCTTTGCTTGGAACAACTTTTGCTGGACAAGGAGAGTGCTGTGTTTTCGCAAGGGGTGCAGAGGGAAGGGGGCGGGGCGAATGGGCAGTGGCGAGAGAGACGGGGGGTGCTCATTTGTCATGGCACACGGGATGAAGACGGAAGGGGGCAAAAAGCAAAGGGCCAAGTAAAGAGCGGAGGGTGTGCCGGGTGGTTGAGAGGTGCGCATTGGTTACTTGGGCGCAGACGAGGCAAGGATGCAGGCTTTGTGTTGGCTGGTGCTGGGCTCCCTGCTGCTGCTCTGTTGGCTGGAGCCAGCAGAAAGCCGATTCCTATCCGTCGCTTCCAACAGCGTATCATCTATTCTATCCCATTTATTGGCGAGGGAGCAGAGGAAGGAGCATGAAAATATGGCCAAAATTAAAATTTGGAAAATGTTTTTTAATTATTCAACTACTTGCTATATTAATTGTGTTATTTGGTGTAAAATTTTTGCTTAGAAGCTCCTTGGATCTTGAAGACGTAAATACTTTTAACTTTGAAGACGTAAAGACTTGGTGAAAAAGTGACTGTGGAACTCAATGATTTTCCCCGGCTGTCTCTCATACCTGGCCTAAATTACTAGCGCCGTGAACCTGAGCAACGACAACCTGTTTATGGGGAGCGTTTTGAGGTGTGTCAGTTACCTAACAATTGTTTCGGTTCATTGAACGAGAAATTCTTTGATCTCCCTATATTGTGGGGGATGCCACAGGCAGCTAATACGGGGCATGCCTACAAATTTTTTAAGTCGCATAATTTAGCCTTTTTTGTAAAAATCCAATCCCCCAACATGTTATAAAGAATTCATTGTTCAGATTTATGGTCAACATAGACAAGGGACTGTTTCAAAAGAGCATTATTTGAGTATATGCTTTCTAAGCATTCTTGTTTTGCTTTTATTTTCGCAATTTTTGATTTCGCTATATGACATTGTGCTATTTTTTTCTACTGTTTAGGCTGAGTGGCTCAGAGAATTTGTGTCAAACCAAAGAACCAGAATAATACTTTCCAAGTTTTTTACCGCCAGTAGTCGATGATTTAAATTTTTGCACCATTATTTTAAATCCTTATGACCATGAAAATTTAGAGTTTGAACAAGTAATATTCTTAGTGAACAGTTACTTCAGAATAAAAGGAATTGATACTTGTTTTTTTTATCAGATTATATGTTAAGTTTTATATTATAAGACCGCCCGATGTATTAGAGGAACTCTTTAAAAAGAGTTCAATAGTTTTGTTCAATAGTGAAACAGTTATTTGAAAAAGAGGGTGTCAATTGAGTTGGCCTCCCGAAATGCGGAAGAGTCGGAGTTGACACTGCTGCGTGTTCGTCGTCAGGCCAAGAAGGGAAAGAGAGGCAAGAAAGGCAAGAAAGGCAAGCGGGGCAAGAAGGGCAAAAAGGGCGGCAAGAAAGGCAAGAAGGGCGGTAAAAAAGGCAAGGCCGTGCAACCCCCGAAACCACCTACCACCGAGCCCCCCACCGAACCTCCGCCCATCACTCTTCCACCGGTTGATTTCGGAACATTTCCTTTCATCCTTATCAATTTACTACTCCATTCATCCTCATCATTTATACAAACTCATGGTATTCTGCGAACTCAAACTGGCAAAGCCATAGCAACAAATTTGTAGCAAAACAAAGGATTGTTCCAGCCACCACCACCTGTAGCAACCCCGCCTCCGCCACCACCCACGACACCTGCGCCAAAGGACACGTCGCCTAGAATCTTCCGCGGCATCTTCATTCAGCAGCCAGGAACTTTGGTTTCCTATCACCTTCTTTTCAAGACGACTAACCAATGGATGAGAACAGGGCCCAGTGCGCCAGACATCACCCTACACGCAGGGCTGGGACCAAGGCTGGGGCAACAACGGCTGGGGCAGCGGATGGGGCAACCAGAACTGGCAGGTGAAATATTTCCTTTTTTATCCTCATCCCTCCCAGACCTGATCTGCTTTCAACTCCAGCAAAGGGTCCATCAGAGAACGGCAAAGAGAAGAAGAGAGTAGGAGTAGGGTTTGCAGGGCTGGAGCGGCGGCTACTCGCCCTGGAACTGGAGCGGCTGGCAGCAAAGCTCCGGCATCCCCGGCTGGTGGAACACCCTGGGACTCTCCGGCCGCGGCTCCTCCGACCCCTCCTCCACCATCATCCTTCCCAGCGGCGGCTTCAACCTCGGCAAATCCCCACCCTCCCCTCCTCTCACTTAGCCAGAAAAGCTTTCCTAGCTTGCAGTGGGCGGGGCAGGCAGCAGCGGTGGCATGAACATGGGCGGCCTGGACCTGGCATCCATCATTCGTTGGCTCTATCCAGCAAATCTAAAATCTTCAAATCTTCAAAATCTTCAATCCAAATTCCATGATCATCCAAAATGGTCTCCTAGGCTCGGACATAAGCCAGGTGGGGCTGGCCTCGGTGCCGGTGGGCGGCGGCATCGACTACAACGTGATCCCGGCCGAGAACGTGGGAACCATCATAGGCACCCTGGAACCGCTGCCGGACCCTTCGAAGCCTTCGATCGGTTGGAATTCATTTAACCCTTCCACCGGCCTCCAACTGGAGACTTGGAGGTGAGATGATGGTCTCAGTGCCGCAGCCAGAGCCGCAGCTGCAATTGACCCCAGAGCAGTTGGACTACATCCGTGGCTACTTCTCCGGAGTGCAGGCTAGAGCCGTTCGCCAGCCTCAGGCCTCATCTGGTTCCACCCCCCCTACTTACATTTCTCACCTTCTCCACTTTTGCAGCTGCCTTGTTGCTAGGCTTTACAACAAAAAAGAAATGGCATCAAGGTGCAGACATTATAGATGGGACGAAAAGATGTGAAAAGCAATGCTCCTTCCAAAGCCTGAATAAGTAGAGCTGTGATTGTAGGAGGTAACTATGAGGTGGTGTATGCTGGTGAGTGGCCGCAGAGGCAGTCTTGGGGCTGGGGCCAGGCGATGCCGTGGTACAACCAGTGGAATGGATGGAACCGCAACTGGATCCGTCCTACCTGGCCGAAGAAGAAGTGATACTGAGCCTGAGTCATTGTAGGTAGCGGCTTTGTGCATATGCTTCTGGGGCTAGAACTCTTATTGGGCGGAGTGGAGCCACTGCCCTAATTTTCCAATTAAATTTGCTTTTTGTGCAAAAGTTTTCTTCTCAAGAAAATCTGTGCCAAAGCTTTTGTCTCAAACAGAAGTGGAGCTGGTTCCACTAATACAGCGCAAAATTGATTGACAATTTGTGGCTATGCAATTTTTAATGGGCGCCTAGTGAAAATTAGTCCCACCTTCCTCCTGCTTCTTGAATTTCTTTCCAGCCAGAATTTTTTTTTCGAAAATATGGAAACAATTCAATTTTAATTCAATTAAAATGATCAAGAACTTAGTCGGACAAAAACTTTGGCCTAACTAATTGGGCCCTTCAACTAATTATTGACTAATTTTAGCCCCTTCCCCTTGCTCAAATTTATGTACATCTTTTTGAAACTAAGCCCAAGCAGAATCTTCGTCCGTCAAGAAAGAGCTATAGCAAACCTGAGGCGTAAAGCGTAAAACTTATCAAATTAAGAGAACCGAAAATCGCCAAAAACAATTTTTTTAGAAATGAAAGTCTTTAATCAATTTTTCGAAATTATGCTCTTGGATTTTCATTTTTTCTTTGCGGAGCTAAATCAATAGTAGCAATTATTTTAATATATTTTCAATGCCGTAATTTGATTCCATAAATCATGTGGACAAGCACTAAGCATACTCTCACAAACTCATGCTTGTCACTGTCTGCTGTTTAGAGGGTAAGCCTGACTGCTATGTAATTGACGACATAAAACACTGTTCTGTCCGATTTCAATTGAGCACTGGTCAATGGGTGCTGGATAGAACTGTAAAAAGGGAGGTTGCATGGATCAATTCGCTTAGTCGCCATGACTGCGGCTATGACTGCTGTGTTTGATGTGGTCCAGCGCCCCGTTGCTGAGCTTGGCCACTTTGGGAATTTCGTCGTGATATTGGAAGTTGTTGTAGGGATATGTTGAAGGCTCCTTGAAATAACGGCCTCCGCTGGGTACAAAGTAGAGGTGCCCGTTCTCGTCCACCCCCGCTAAGTTCTGCAATTTACACTTCGCTCGATCCTTTCCGACTTCACCAAAATTCAGCCTGAACAGATGAGACTGATGAAGTATATTGGAGAGGATAGAATGGAAAAGAAGGGAATACCTTGTTGACGGAGAAGCGAATATTGAGATGACCGTCAACAATGCTGGGTGCATTATCTTCACTCTCATTTGGAAGAAGGTCAATGGCATTTGGGTCGAGTTTCCCGATGCTCTCCTCGGTGTAGCCAGAGCCGATGATGATAGCCTGAAGCTTCGGCTCGCCCGTACCGTCCACGATCACCGCCACAGCTTTGGAATTCTCCTGAATTTAAGAAAACTACTTTTGACGTTTCATTTGGTCCGTGCTAACGCCTCGCACGGACCCTTCTTAGCGACTTACCTATTCAGCAACTAATGCGCTCAAGAACCATTCAGTCTTTCCCTGATCTCATTTCATGGTCCATTTGAAATTCTCAAAAAGAAACGGAAAAAATGCAACAAAGGTTCTTATTTTGTCCAAAAAAATCAACAAGTATTTCAATAATTGCTGGAACAAAGTTCCTCCAAACATTTCAAAGAACTATAACTAGTACCATTGGCAAGCCAAAAGTAAAGCACTTTTCTCCCTAAAATCGACTGCCCCGAGTGTAAAGTAAAGGAAATTTCCCTACTACTAATGGAATCTGATTGGGAGGCATTTGCATTTTGTATGCGCGCGCAGTTTCAAGGCTCTTTTCATGCGCGCTCAAACAAAATGCAAATGCCTCACAAGCAGATTCCATTATTAGTAGGGATTAGGGAAATTTCTTTGGCTTTACACTCGGGTCAACTGATATTGTGGGAGAAAAGAGCTTACTTTTGGCTTGCCGATGGTACTTACTATTAATTATTACTTTGCTTAGCGACTGATAACTACTTGAGGCCCAGGGACCCGGGGAATGGGGTGGGGGAAGAAATGAATACCTACTATCGTCCATTGAATAGATGCGAAGGAGAAGGAGGAGAAGGAGTTCAGACAATAGTTTTTTTTGCATTTTCCATGGTAAAATAAACCGGTTCATGCAAAAGTCAAAACAAAAATATAGTCAAGTCAATGTTGCTCTTTTCATTGCAAAAAAATTAAATCGATTGGAGCATTCTGTGAGGAGCAGTAGTCTTATCAAAATTGAGATCTAGCAATAGCCCCTAAAATGTGCACCTGGGTCTTAAAGAGGGGCTGGGCGCTGATGGTTCGCTTTGCTCCCTCGCGCCAGTCCAATAGGGCTATTGAGCCTAATGAGCATGTTTATTGTAAGGACGAAAAGCTGTAAGAACCATTTTTTCGCCAAAGCCGATGGCTGTGTAGAAGTTTTGGGTCGGGAAGTTATAGTAGGTAAGATCAAAGTTGACGCGTCCTTGCGTGGGATCAAAATCCCAGTTCACAAAGTACCCGTATTCGTAATTCTCGTAGCTTCCACCCAGCACCATTGGCAGGGCCATCGCCAGCAGTCCGAAGCCTCGCATTTTCACCTCGTCTCCGGCTGAGCCTGAGCGGTGCTGTCGTTTGAAAGTGAGTGGAGGGAGTGTGCGAGTGGCAGGAAGGCGGTGTCTAGGCTGGGGAACAGGTTCCGGCGTAGGGGGAAGAGGAAGCCCCCGCCGCATGGCCAGCCTAGCATCACCAGTTCGTCGGACAAGCGCTTCTTTTTTAAACCCAGCCGTTTTTCGGCCTAGGGATTGGCCTGCTCAGTTGGCCTCGGCTCTTTCTTGGTACAGGGTTGAAGAGCACATGACAGTTGACAACCAGACATTTTGGTTTTTTGGAAAATGATTAACAACCTCTCGCTGGACCACGGTTTATGTGCGAGTTTCTCCTGCTTCGTTTTGAGAGTTGAATACTGAGCTGGTATCGGTTTTTTCTCACGTGAATTACAGCTTCAATTTTGCAGTATTTTTGTTCCAATATGGCCCCAATGATGGTGCGGGAAATGATAAATAACAATTTCGAATTGATATTTGAAACAAGGTAATATCGGCTATCGCCAATTGTGCGCGGCCAGGGTCACACCCGACTGCACTATTAACTGTTTCAAATGCAAGTGTGTCCTTCTTCCTCAATATGATCAGAATATATTCTTGTTTATTTTCAATGATAAATATATTTACAATTTTCTTGTAACATTCACTCATTTAACCTTAAGAGGCGCTTTTTGGTAGACTCAAGAATCCGACAAAAGTGTGGTGCTTTACAGCAGGAATGTAGCGAGTTTCTCTTTCATCGTGCACCTAAAAGGTTAAAGGAGAGGAGACAGGACGGGGCATTTCATGGCAACTGATTCTGGTCCCCCTTCCACCCACCTCATCAACGTCAAGGTCAACGAAACCGGCTTGGGAAATGCCACAGTGCACCCGCGGGCGACCAGGAAAGGGTGAAAAGAATCACACTAAGCATCTATAGCAGGCAGAGGAATGGGGCCTTGGATCTAGGCTACAAGCAGTACTACTAAGCGGGAGGGGTCATTAGGGCCATTGTGATATTGGTGCTGGTGTGGTAGAGCAAGACCACGCCAGCATTGACTGAGAGCTTTGCACAGATTGCGACATCTGCACAGCACTCAAATCGCACAGCAGCAGACGGACAGAGCTCATCAAAGGTGTTCGATCAATCCATGCTCTTGACCCGGCCAGACTTTGAGTTCCAACCCAATTGACCTCTTGTGAAAGACCCTGCAAACAATGTAGACTTGGGCTCCGGCTTTGTGAGTTAGCATGGCTAAATGCGGCAGTCGTTCCTTGTGGATCTAGCCTGACGAGGTCCATCACGGAAGCAGAGCGAGCAACGGTGCTTCCACTGGGAAGAACTGGGTATCCAGATTCTCTGTCGTCGTTGTTCTGTTGGCCGTGATCCACTGAGGAAGATAACTGGCAAAATCCCACTCCTGTAGACGCTCCTTCCACTCCCTTGCTCTCCTCCTAGTGCCGGCTCCCCAGGAGGTGTACTGAGAAACCCAGAAGAGGAAGATGCCCACTGCGATAACAGCCAATATGGCCAGAATGATGACAACGACCGTGATGATTGGTTTGACGATAGAAGAGCCAAGGTTGTTGATGCCAGACCAGGAAGCCCTTGCCAGTCCTTGTGCTCCTTCAGACAATGTCCCCACAATGTTTCCCACTGCGCGGCCAAAGGCCTCAATCCCCTGAACCACGCTGTTGGGGTCAAGGGAAAAACAACTCGTGTAATTTGTCAGTCCATTGAGTTTCCTTTCTAGGATTGGCAGACTCGAAGAATAAGCAACGAGAGCTGCAAAGGGAGGCATCAGTCACAAGTTTAAGAGGACTGGGGTGTTGTAAGTGATGTTAAGTTGTAGATGATGAATGGTGGGTGCTTGCAGGAGTGTAGCAAACAAGCCATGGGTGAAGTTCTTGAAGAAGGCCAAGGTCTCAGCTGCTGATACTGGATCTACAAACCGGAAGGGGTGGACGTGGTGACAGTCTGCCAGAGGGCTATGATAGGTGAGGTCCATACCCACTCCATCAGGCAGGAAGAGGGTTTCTCCTGTCTTTAGACACACTGGTAGAAAGAGGTAGCATTTCTCTTCTCCCAGAAGCTGGTGATTTGGGTAGATTGCTTCTACTTCAGTTTCAGTTTTTCACTTTCTCTCGGCAACACAAACTCCAACAGTAACAATTGAAATGAACAAGCTGTAGAGAATAAAAAAGAGAAAGGTTTTGCCTTCCCTTTCGGGCTTGGCAGACTCATGTATCACAGTCTCTGGTGACAAGTTTTTGGGCATGTTTGTGGAAAGTAGCAGGAGCAGAAAGAATCACCACATCAGTCAACTGATTCCAGGCTGTCTTAGATGAGTGGCGGAAGGCCAGTGCCTTCTGATTCAGGCCGTCGTGGAGTGGCCGGAGGCCGGTGCCTGCCAAATCAGGCCATCATAGAGTGGCCAAAGGCCGGTGCCTGCCGATTCAGGCCGTCGTAGAGTGGCCAAAGGCCCATGCCTTGTTCATGTCGCAGTTGAAGGCGGTCCAGATGCTGCTGAGCTTGATGAACAAGGCCTAGTGGAAGTTGGCCGGAGGCCCATGCCAGGCGCATTTTGGTCCTTTGTAGCTGATGAGCTGGGAGGAAATGTGCTGGCTGCTAATGATCATTGATGCGTCATTCTTGGCAATCAATTGATTGGCGGGGAATGAGTAGAGGTCAATGGGCGTCTGGTAGGAGGCAGAGACCTGGAAGCCGAAGCCAAAGCCATAGGCGGAGGCCTTGAAGCCGCAGTCCTTGCAGATTTGCTCTGTCTAGATGGTCGGCAAATCTCAGTCAGACACCGTAGAACCGAAGTTCTTTGGACATCTTCTTTTATCCATATTTAGGATAAGAGAAGCATCAAAAGTACGCCGAATTATTTCATTAAAGTTAAACTTTAATGTTCCTGTTTGGCATTGTCTTGAAAGGCAGGGGCAATTGGCTCCGCTTGCTGGGGCTGGGTGGAGGAATTTTTTCCTGCTTTCAGACCACAGATGGCATAGTCTTGGAAGGCCCTTTTTTCGATGCCGCTCCATCCAAAGCCTCTGAGAAGGAGGTTTGAAGGGTAGGATGAAGGTGTGCAATCTGGACTGTTCATCTATCCACTGCCAAAGTAGCGCTGGTTGAGGCTGCGCTTGTCGCAGAAGTTCTGGAGGTCCCAGATGTTCAGCCAGGCATTCTTGGCCATGTCAAATATGAACAGCCTTTGAGGGTTGTAGTAGGCATAGAAGTGGAGGTGATGGAAAGCTTGCCGGGTCCATCGGTGTCCATCTGTATGCTGGCCAAGTGGCGTTTGCAGAGCAGTTGAGGCCTTTCTCTTGCTCCGCAAAGGGGTGCTTGGAGGTATAGATGGGCAGGGTGAGAGGGTGTAGGAGAATGGTGGCATCCTTCCCTGCACTGTTCAAGTGGCGCCAGGCGAATCTGGAGCCCTTGGCGGAGCACAGCTCTTATTGGGCCATGTTTGATTGGCCTCTAATTGAGTGGGACTTGAGATGGAAGGAGGGTGTATTGAAGACCCACTGATTATGCCAGTGATGTGATAGATGCTAGTCTTGTAGCGGCAATAGTAGAAGCTGGACTTCACCTTCCATCCAGATGAGGATTAGAGAGGGAGGTTGGAGGTGTCATTGTTGATGACGTTGGTGGCGGCGATGCAAACGCTGATCTTCTGTTTGATGATCTGCTAGGCCTTGGCCAGTTGGTTCAGGTTCCTGTCCAGGGTACTCTTCCTTCTCAGCCGGCGGCGGAGAAGAGAGCGGACAAGTTGAACTTGTGCACCATGGACGGAGCCATGGAGGCTCAAGGCCAAGTGAAGGCAGAAGAGGGGACGCATTTGCCGGTGATGCAAAAGGCAGACTGTAAGCGTGGCCTGCTTAAATGCCTGTCGCATTGAGGTTGGAAGGGGGTAAAGAGGTGTAGGGGATGCGGACGTTGTTGATGGTGGCCATGTAGAAGAAGCAGGGCAAGGGCTTCTTGTTGGAGCTGGGCCACTTGAAGGATTGCGGAGAGCCTTTGTAGGCAGCTCTTTGAGGCATCGAAGAAAGGCCAGAGGCTGTCAAATTTCTGAAAGTAGTACTTTTGGTTTGCTTCTGGTGACATTGATTCAGGCTGTTCTGAGAGGTGTGTGGAAGTTACGCAGCTCAGGATGACAGTCGGCTCAACTTTCCGCAGCTCAGGATGACACTGAGCAAATTGTCTCTGTTGTTGCTGCAAAGAGAATGATGCAGCTCAGGATGACAGTAGGCAATTTGCTTGGGTTGACAGTGTTGAGAATCGACTCAGCTTGGGATGACACAGAGCAAATTGTTGCTGTGGAAGCTGTGAAGAATTTACGCAGCTCGGGATGACAGGCTCTGGCCGCGAGGGTGAGCGGTCCACTGGTAGCTGCAGGCAATTTCAAGATCCATCCAAGGATAATGAAATTGTCATTGACGATGCTTGCGTAGAAGGCATGAAAACAACTTTGCAGTTAGTTTTTGATGCCCAAGCAGCAAAGTTGCATCCATGCCAATGTAGACTGGAGCTGGCAGCAAAGATCTTTGAAATTGGACAATGGTCAATTTCAAAGTCCAGCAGCAAAGACGGATCGAAGCTGGTAGCTGGCAGCTGAAGAGAATATTCAAAATCCATTTCAGGATGATGAAATTCTGTAGACGACGCTGATGACGTCAGCATGAAAAGAAACTTTTCAGTTAATTTTCAATGCCTTGCAGCAAAGTCGAATCTTGTCTTGATTGTTGGCGTTGACTGATTTCATAAGATCCGCAAGGATAGAATGAAATCATTGAAGGGAGTTGCTCTTTGAAGAGAACTTTTCAGTTTGCTTCAAGACCCTGTGTTGCAGCAGGTTACGGTAGCAAGTGTGCTGTGTGACGTCAGAGTTTTGCTGGCAGCCATCCAAAGATGGTGTGATGGCCCAAAACTTGGCATTGCCATGTTGCTGTCGAAGAATGGACATTGAAAAGAGACTCAAAAGTCAATTTCAATTCCATGCAGCGTAGTCACAGTTGCTGCCATCTAGAAGTTCATGAGGTCAGCTCTGGCTGAGTGAAGTTCTGGAGCTGCAGGGTGTCCTGTCTGGCAGCAAAGCAAAGTCCAGCATTGCAGGCTGGGCTTGATTTGCTGTCCGGTCTCTGTGGATTGGTGACTGGGGCTTTTGACTCGATTGCTGCTGATGAAAGGTGGCAAAGTCAAAGGCTGGAAGTTGTTGCGGAAGCAGAAGTTGGCGGAAGTGGTGCTGGGCATTGTAGTAGCATTGTAGAGGTGGTCGGTCAAAGGTACAGATAAGCTAATCAGCTCTCTGATCTACCAAATGCTGTGGTGATATGCAGCAGTAACGTAGCGAGATTCTCTTTCATTGTCACCAAAAGGGTTAGGAGAGCGGAACAGGTTGGGGCATGTCAAGCCACTAAGAGAGCAACTGATCCCGGCCTCCCTTCCGCCCACCTCATCAACGTTCAAGGTCGACAAAACCGGCTTGGGAAACACCACATTAGTTAATGTTTGTTTTGTTCTTCTTGTTTTTCTTTTGTAAACAAGGGGAACGACAGAGCAGCAGTTAAGTTAAGGTTTTTGTTTATAAATTACTTAATTATTATTCCTGGATGGATTGGATTGGGCCCTATTGGAACAAAAATACTGCAAATTAGAAGCTGTAATTCCAGTGACAAAAAACCGTTACCAGCTTGGTAGGAGATGAAAAATTGTTAGGGCCTCTAAAATTATTTTGAAATTTTTCACAAATTTATAATTTTTACAAAATTTTTTCACATTTTTCATATGGTGCCATGGGGTGCACTTACTCTTCTTCTTCTTGATGAGTCCCACATCTGGCCTCCCTCCATCCACAAATCCTTTAAGGATCTTTACATTCAGGTTTTTCAGCAAACGGCCACTCTTTACCTCCTCCACTGTCCCTCGGAAGATGACAAGTGTGCGGCAGTCCACGCATAAGCTAAATACCTGGGCCTTGAATTCTGGCTGAGTAATCGGTAGGTACTAGCGCAAAGGCAATATCCAACCGGGGCCTCAAGAAGATCAGTGAGGTCGGGGGGCTTGGACTGCGGCTGCTTCTGACCATTCCACCCAGCCTCTTTACCGCCTAGCCAAAAGCACCATTTACTGGGCTCTATCCGGAAAAGAAGGGAGTCGATCCGACGTTGAATAGGCGCCTTGAAATAGCTTAGAGAGGCAGGCATGGCAGAGAGAGAGAGAGGGGAGTGGGGACGGCTCGCGCAAACTAAGCAGAGATTGCTGGAGTGCCTCAGTCAGTCAGAGAAGGAGGAGGTGTCGAAATCGCATACAGAGGCGGGATGGCAGCGAGCTCCAGCCTTCTGGCCTCCGGTCCGGAATCAGGTCCAGGGTCCGTTCTTGCATCTGGCCAGGAATCGGGTCAAGCATCTGGTCGGGAGTCTGGGCCGGAATCCGACCGTCCGCGCAGCGCCAGGGCCGAAGGCAGAGTCCAGGTTCTTTCCTACATTTTACGGGAAGTCGCACCTGACTTGGGTAGAAAACGTTTTGGAGATGACATGACTTTGATTAGCTATTGCTAGCTGTATATATATTTGATGAAACGCAATCCTATATTCCTGTTTCATCACATTTTCAATATCTATGGCAGGTAATACACTTGCTTAGATGTTGGAAGAAGTTTTCAGGAACCGAATTCTTCTTACATATGTTTTGCCATGAGAGCAAAATAGCTAAAAAATCAAGCTTTCGTAAAAATAGGTAAATTACTTCATTTTCATTATTTTTAAGTATTGCACAAAACAATGAAGCTAGCAAAAACATGACGGCAGAAAAGTAGTTAAAATGGATCAAAATGCTTATTGCTAAAATTGAGAATGTGTGCTGAAATCTATGTGATTGAAAGTAGAATGCCTTAAAATACCTTAAAAAATGAGGCATGTATGCGGCCCCTAGAAGGCCCCCCTGGGGGACCCAAAAGTTGGCCCCCCCTGGGGGTCCCAAAAGTTGGACCCCCTGGGGGTCCCAAAAGTTGGGCCCCCTGGGGGTCCCAAAAGTTGGCCCCTGTGGGGGCTTATCTTAGCATGCATTCAAACAACATTTAAAACTAATTTCTGTGGGTAATAACCCTGCTCAGCAGTAAATCCACTCAAAAGGCATCAACATAAAGCAGGTGAAAAAAATTTGGGTCATCATATAGATGTATGAAAGGAGTGGGTGGCACAGGGATGGCTTAATAGTAACACTGCGCAATTTTCCATATTGTGCTGTTCTGACACCTAATTGATGCTAAGGGGGTGAGTGGTTGCATATTTTTTTACTGCTCTAGCTCTAGCTTGTGTTAGGGCCAATGAGGGGTAGTTACAAAAGCACTAGGTGATAATCAGGTAAATGAATGAAAAAAAATGCAATTATTTTTTGGGATTTTCACCGGGGCCAGGTAGAATCGGGTAAGTGAAAGGTCAGCGGGACCCCCTTCTAGGTGAATGAAACTGACATGAAAAAATAGGTGAATTTCACCTACCCATGCCCAGGATGCGCGGTTGGCAGAAAAGAGGCCTTAAAATGCCCCAGACTTTCCCACACCTTCTAGCGTTCCTTCTCATTGTTCCTTCGATGCAAGGTCAAGCTTTTGATGCCTTTCCCGTTCCCGTAGGCACTAGCTCAGGGCGTAGAGTGTGGTGCAAAACCCCTTACAAGGACACCGGGAAGCCGTGCGACCTGAAGATCAGCAGATGCCTGGCAAACCTCGTCTCCCACTTCAGAAACAAGCACTCCAAAGACTGGCCCGACAAGTATGCCACCTTCAGCAAGGCTTACGAGGGTTTCCGTCTTAGGCTCACCTCAACGAGCTTGAATCCTAAGTATGTAGGTGAAATTATATTTCAGAGTCCAGCGCAGCCTTCAGCTTGACCTTCTTCTTCATCGCTGGCGCAATCGTCTTCACAGCTTGACCTGACAGGTTCAATGATTACCTAAGTGAAAAAGGGTGAAAAGAGGGAGGCAAACGTTGCTTTAGCTTGGGCTGCTGCTTGGGCGTCTCCACTTGTCCCTGGGGAAGAGGGTTTGGCGTCTTGGGCTGCTGATCGGATGCGGGAGCGGGAGGCGATGGCGGCGGCTGCAGTGGAGAGGGAGGGGGCGAGGGGGAGCATCCATACTCGTCGAGGTTGCCCCGCTGTGCTTGGGCTGCTGCTTCCTCATCCAGCCACTTGTTCATCCGCTTGAGAGCCTCGTCCAGCTCTTTCAGCGCCTGGCGTCCCTTGTCCATGTCCACGAGGTCGTTGAAGGCGGAGTGGGCTGTGTCGCTCTGCTGCTCCATGTTCATGATCTCGAGATGGAGAGCAGCGATCATCCCACCAGACAGAGGCATCTTCTTCGCTCCTTCACTTCACCTACCCAGCGGGCTTCAACAGCTGAAAACTAACGAATGATTTTGCCTTCTCTGAGCCTGCCCTCATTGCCCAATGCACAGGAGGCATGTTCTGCGGGATGCTAGAGCAAGTGCCACTTCAAACATGGCATTTTGAAAAAATTGTTGCAATGTTTTATAAATTTTTGGGGTTAAACATGGGTAGGTTGAAAAAATACAATGCAATGATAAAGATTCTAAAACAAAGGGGGCTCGCTGTCAATACAAATGAAACAAAAAATTTCTGAGCTCCGATTTTTGCATGGGCAGGTCCAATGAAATCGCCAAAATTGTACCTACCCTCCATTGGTTAGGGCATGGCAGTACTTGGGTCCTAAGGCGCAAAAGCTCTTTAGTCATGATTGAGGATCCTTTGAAGGGTTGCCATTTTAGAATTAGTTATGATTTGTGGTTTTTTGAAGGGTGCATGTTTTACATAAGGTGGGATTGATATATAGGAGTACGAGAGAATGAGTCCTTGGCGGCAACACCAGAAGCTCCAGACAACCCGGGCTAGAATACTAGAACAAAGATAAGATGATTGTTCTCATATGCTATCAGAAATGCTAAGAGGAAATTCGAAAATTCAAACAATTTCGAACCCGTATGTTTTTGCATGAACTCAGTTGTTATTGGCGCTTTTGTGTTTGCCTCTGTATTTATCCTTTAGCCTCACATATTACTCTTGTACTTTGCCAAGATTGCCAGGTGCTGCTCTAATGTGTGATCTACCATGGACCTGTGGTCTACCTATTGAAGGTGTGATCTACCATTGTAGATCACACATTAGAGCAGCCCCCTTTCTCAATGCTCAATTGCGCAGATTAGCCCTGCTCAAATGGCTATTCCCTAACTAAATCCATGCACCCCTGTGACGTAGGGTGTCACTATGGTTCTGATACCGATCCGATGAACGGTTCCGATGGAATGAACTTTTTTTCACCTGCTTTATGTTGATGCCTTTTGAGTGGATTTACTGCTGAGCAGGGTTATTACCCACAGAAATTAGTCTTAAATGTTGTTTGAAGTATGCTAAGATAAGCCCCCACAGGGGCCAACTTTTGGGACCCCCAGGGGGGCCAACTTTTGGGACCCCCAGGGGGGCCAACTTTTGGGACCCCCAGGGGGGCCTTCTAGGGGCCGCATACATTCCTGTAAAAAATCGGAAAATTGAACTTGTCAAATGCGTTCATTTGTGATCAAATCATAAACGTCGGCTGAAAAGGGAAATTGACTGATATTACGAAGCCCCCCCCACAAAGAATATACCCCCCTAATCGATATTGGCCCCCTCAAAAATTTGCCCCCGCCCCTCAAAAATTTGCCCCCCCACTAAGAAGAAAATTTTTTTCTTCACTTATATACTTATCTTTCCATATCTCACAATTAGGCTGACACCTGGTTCCCTCCCCCCCAAGGCTTACCCCCCATCCCCCCACCATGGAGGGTTACCGGCCTCCCAACGTCCCAAGGGGGTGACCCCCCCATGAAGGTCCCCCCCCAAGATTTTACCTATACCCAGACTCCCTGTGCTAATGCAGCCCATAGTTGATACGGCAGTCTAAACAGGGAAATTTGTGTGTTGGGGGGGAAACTAGTCGTCAAAACTCTTGGGGGGGGGGGGGGAACAAGTCATCGATTTCGACGATTAGTCCCCCCCCACCAAAACACAATTACACAATTTCACCTATTTTCCATATAAAGCCGTATCAACTATGGGCTGCATTAGCGCAGGGTGTGTGTGTATAAGTAAGTCACTATAGTAGGTCGAAATCTTGGGCGGGGGGGGGAACCTTTATGGGGGGAAACTTTCATGAGGGGTGTTCTTGATTGGGGGGGGGGGAAATCCCATGGGGGGGAAATCCCATGGGGGGGGGGGGGGAAACAGGTGTCAGCCCGAAATTAAAACAAGGTATTTTTATATAAAAATCTGTATACCAGGAGTATCTTTATAGATTTCAACTGAAAGGCTTAGACGCGCGACTCTCGCACAAACATAGTAAGTCTTTCCGAGTTGAGCATTTTAAAACATTAATGAACTCGGTAAAGTCACACTATGTTTGTGCGCGAGCCGCTTGATGTGAGCATCTAATTTTAAAAACTTATTGCTCCAGTTTGGCTTATTTTATCCCTACAAATTGATACAATAACTAAACAGGGTTGGACCTATTTTCAGTAAAAAAATCTAGTCTCTAGCATAAGGCTTCAAATTTAGGTGTTCACATCAAGCCTCACCCGTGTAAATTCTCAGTTTCTATCGCTAACAGGCTACGTAAAGTAATAGAATTCTGTCAACTTTCGAAAAGCGATATAAAATGTGAAGCTAAACATTTCCGGCCAACTAATATTAGATCTTCTCAAAAAACATTCTTAACCTCTTTTGAAGGTGCTAAATAAAATACATTTAAAAAGCACAAGCATTCCCAGGAGTCGGTGCGCGATACATGGTCGAACAAACTCGACTTCATCTTCTCCTGCCTCGGCTATGCAGTTGGCTTGGGCAACGTCTGGCGCTTCCCCATCTATTGCGGTTCCTCCTCCAGTCATCCTGCTTCACGCTCTGCTCATTTCTCTTCAGGCAAGCACGGTGGAGCAGCCTTTCTCATTCCCTACGTCTCTTTCATGCTGCTGGCCGGCATGCCGCTTTTCTACATGGAAATCCTGCTGGGTCAGTTCAGCGGACTCACGCCGCATCTTCTCTACCCCGCCCTCGCTCCTATACTTAAAGGTTCTCCTCGCCTTCCACAAATGCATCCCACATTTCTTATCTTCTTATACGATTTTTTTCTCTTGGAATTAAATCTGCTGTTTTCCTGCGAGAATTGATAAATGAATGATACAGGCGTGGGCTTTATGATGGTTTGCATTGCCGGGGCACAAGCTCTTTACTATAATTTGGTTTTTTACTCCAATGTCTGCGTTAAGAATATTGACGTTCATATTTTCAGATCATTGCTTGGGCTGTGTTTTACTTCTTTGCCAGGTAATCCCTACAAAGTTTAAATCACCACCAGGTCAACTTCAGTTGAAACTGTGTTTGAAGCATGCAATATCCGCTTCCATGGTCCAGCTGCAACTATCCGTGGAACACAGATGGTAAGTCGCTAATATTATAGAACACTTCTTCTTTTTTATATAGTTTGTCTGTTCATCGACTCAGCAAAACAAATCAGTAAAATACTGAAAACAAAAGTCCCCGGTAGTTCCTCAAGCTTAAAAAAGGCCCAAACCAGTTCCTATGTTACAGGCACAGTCACAGATCAAAATCACATCACCTTGCTTGTGCCTTAAGCTATTGGGCTGGCGCGAACGGAGCTTTAGGGAAGTGTCAGCGCCCAGCCCCTCTTTTCGAGCCAGGTGTATGTTTTGAGGGTTCTTGCTGGTTCTTAATTTTGTTGCTCGCCACAGAAAGCTTCAATCGTTGTGAGTGTTTTTTCATTGGAAAGAGCAACATAAAATTGACTAAAATTCGCGATATTTCAGAAAAATGTGGCAGAATTCTAGAGGAAATCACTCAAAACCATTTGTCCGAACTTCTTCTCTTCCTACATCTCACATCTATTCAATTGACCCTAGTAGGTATTTAATTTGTCAACAGTAAGGGGTACACTCGGCCAGTAAAGAGATAATTGTCTGTAAATTATGAAGCTCAATTGTATGAACGAAGCATGCGGCCGTGTTGTCAAGCGGTTCACGGGTTGGTTTCGATTCCTCCTCATTACGAAACCATTTGCTGTTTGTTCATAAAATCGACCGTGTCGGATATTGGGGGTTAAAGGAGGAAAGCCCCCCCCCCGAAATGATATTGGGGCGAGAAATCCCTCCCGAAATTATCAGTAAGGGGGGAAATTTTTGACCTTTAGATAGAAAATGTAAAAGAAATGTACAGAGGGATAAGACATGTTAAATTAATCATTTTCGTTGATGTACTTAAGAATTTTTTGGCTATTTTTCAAAAAATTGTCATTTTAACAAAATTAGAATTTTTGTCAAGTTTAGCAGTCAAAAATTAGCATAACAAATATTCAAAGTCTAAACATATAGCCCAATGCCCCCACCCCCCCGACTCTGAATACAATATTTGCGCCTGAAAGTGGAAGAAACATATGGTACCATTTGCAAACCAATAGGGACCATTGGCAAAGGAAATTGTCCCGAGTAAAACGTCGAAGTACTAGTGGAATCTAATTCGTCATCTTCATTTTGTATTTGGGATGGATTTTTGTATGGAAAGAGACTCCAAGCAGCAGATTCCACTAGTAGTAATTGTTTTTATTTGGCTTTTTTACTCGGGGAAATTTCAATTTTTAACAAAAAAGACACACATTTGGCTTGCCTGGTGTTATACCTGATATTTTTAAAAGTTGCCATTACAGTTTTGCTCACACAATGTTTGGTGAAAACCATCTGAGAACCTACTGTATTGAACAGGTTGCCTAGATCCAAAGTTGACCCCGCCCTGCCTGGCGCAAGCGAGCAACGCCAGCTACGGCTTCTGGATGAAGCGGAGCTGCCTCACCTACAACCTCACCGCCCACGACGTCGCCATCGACAGCAACGGCAGCTTCTTCAGCCTCAATCCCAGCAACCCTGCCAGCCAAAGCCTCCTCCTCAACATCAGCACCATCGTGGACTTCTGGAACAAGACCAAGAATGCCAGCTGCTCCGAGGAGTACTTCAAGTAGCCGTCCACATTTGCACACTCACACACATTTGCACTCTGCTTAACTGGCTTCAGGCGCCGTGTGCTGAAGCTGTCCGAGCACAGCTATGAGTCGGGGCCGCCGTCTTGGGAGCTGGTTTTATGCCTTCTTTTTGCCTGGATCGCCGTCTTCCTCCTCCTTTTCCGCGGCATCAAATTCTCCGGAAAGGTTCTTTCAGTGAGACAAACCATTGCTGTGCTTTGCGGCCGGCCAATTTGGCCTCTGCTCTAAATTTTTTTTGTGATTTTTGATCGGTTTTGGATTTTTGACAGGTTTGGATTGGTGCTGGTTTGGATATTAGATTTGCTATTTACATAGAATGCACAATAAAATACGCAGAATACGTGAGCAAATGCACTAAAACTTAAGCTCAACTGCAAAGCTTCAGAATTTGTGAGAATGTTGAAGGCTGTGTGGGTGACGGCAACATTTCCCTATCTTCTACTGACCATTCTAATCATTTTCAACTGTACCTTGCCCGGAGCCTATGACGGCATCCGCTTCTACTTACTGGATGTAGACCTATCTCAGCTTATGACAGGCACCGTTAGTTTTCTTTTTCCCTTCCCTCCAATGTCAATTTGCTGATCGCCAGACCTGGGGCGATGCTGCCCAGCAGATATTCTTCAGGTCAGCTATTCTTGGCCTTTTGCCTTCCTAGTGTCTTTGAGCCAGAGAGTATTTGCTCCCTCCAGTCTAAGCTTGGGCGCCGGAGGCCTGACGACCCTCTCCTCCTACAACCAGTTCCACAACAACGCAGTCCGGTAGCATCCTCAGCTCCAGCCAGCCCTCATAGCATATGCGCCAAGCTGGGGCAGGGATACGTTGGTGGTGGTGCTGGGGAACTGCATGACGAGCTTTGTGGCGGGCTTCGCGGTGTTCTCGGCGCTGGGCTTCCTGGCGAAGCAGACGGGGCATGCGGTGTCGGAGGTGGCCAAGGGCGGCAGCGGCCTTGCCTTCGTCATCTACCCCGCCGCCATCAACATGATGAAGGGCCGCGTTTTCTGGGCCATCTGCTTCTTCTTCATGATCTTCGTCCTCGGCATCGATTCTCAGGTCCTTGCTTCCTCCTTCATTCCCGCATCTATATTCATATCCTCATTGGAGAAAGAATGATCCATGAGCATGGGCTGATGGTGTTGGCAGTTGGTGCTGGTGGAGGTGGTGCTGTCGATGGCGCAGGATGAATGGACGGTGCTGCGACGAAAGCGGGAGCGAACCCTGCTGGTGGCCGGGATCTGTTTCGCCTTCTTCCTGGCGGGAATCATGCTCACCCTCCCCGTCTCTTTCCCAGCCAGCCTCCCCCACTTCCTTCCCCACCCCCTTCCATTCCAGAACGGCAGCTACATATTGGATGTAATCGACCAACACTGCGGCGGCTATCTCCTTCTCATCTCTGGACTCATGGACATCTTCATTGTCTGCTACCTCTATGGATACGAAAAATTCCGAATGGTTTGCCGCTTCTTTTTATCGCTCAACTAACATTCCTAACTTTTAATCACTTCTATTCATTCGCCCACTCCTCATAGGAGAGGCGTTGAAGTGAGGCTGAAATGCAGGACATAGAGATGATGCTGGGGATGCGGTTTGCGGTGAGTCGAGTCTGGTTCATCTGCTGGCTCACGCTCACTCCATTCGTCATTATCGTTCCCTTCCCCTACATCATCCTCTTCCTTTTCTAGCATAGGCTCCTTGCCAGTTCGCCCTGGTCTCCGTGCTGGCGCAGAACTTTTCCCGGAAGAAATGAACAAGAACAAGGAGGAAATTTGGACCGGTAGCTTTTTTGACCCTTCTTGCGATTGGGCCTAACAGGAAATCGGTCGGATTGCAGTAATTGGGGGCTGGCTGCTTTCGTTGGCTTATCTGTGCATACCCCTGATTGGGGCCCTGTACGCCATTCGGCTGCAAGTGTTTAAACGTGGGCGCCCCTGGAGCTACCTCTTTCAGCCAACCGACGATTGGCGCCCCGCTCTTGGTTCTATCTTTCCCTTCCTTCTGCTATTCTCCTTTCTCCTTTGCGGGCGCTACTTTGGACAGTCTGATGGAATGAGGCATTGCAGAAAAGGATGCACATACACAGCCGGAAACTTCTATCACTCAGGAGGAGGATCCCAGCCAGGACTTATTCAACTTTGGAAGAGCAGACCTCCGTGCTCGCACCCCCTTCAGCATTCCACCCCAGTAGAACGTCTGCATTTAGCTTTTACATCGATTCTCCTTCCTTTCTCATAGGGATTTTTCACTTCCCCTTTCCACCTTCCCATAGGATTTCATTGGAGGTGTTGTTATTTCCGCTGTGTATTGTTTCCGTTTCCATTTCTTGCTTTGCAAAATGTGCCTCATCGGAATTTATATTTTTGGTCGGTCAGTTGGATAAAAGGTCTGTTATCCATAGTCCATAAAATAAAATACGCATTCATCATCTTTTTTATAGATTCAAACGTTGCAACTTAAAAACTTAGAAGTGACTTATAAGATTCATTTAATTTTTGTTGTATTGATGGGCGATTAGCAGGCTAGTAGGTTCAGATAAAAACGTTAACCATTTTGGGGAAAAAACGAGCCCGAGAAGGTGTTGCGCCATGGAAACATCAATGTTCGCCGCTATGCATAGATTAGTTTAGTTTGAGTTTCAGAACTTCTCGCACTTACTCAAGTCAAAGCTCTAGTAATTTTGCTTCGGCTCACAATTTGTAGCGGTATTAGTTGTTCATGAACGCTTTTCTGATTAGACCGTATATCCACAAAGGCAGGGAGAGAAAAGAGCTTTCATGCGCCCCTCAACTTTTTTGACACTTTATTCACATATAGTCGCTGTAAAATTTTCTTTCACAAGCACCGATTGACGCTGATGTCAAAATCGGTCACAGATCCGTCCTATGAGCCTAGTGCTGGCAAGAAATCGATTCATCGGACAACAAACGATGGGCTGTTGCTGCAGCAAAAACGGCAGAAAAGGTTTCGTCTTCAATCGAAATGCACAGGTAGGGGGAGTTCTTTTGTTTTCAGGCGATAAGAAGAAGGGGGACAAGAAGAAGAAGTCAGTTCGTCGAGGCCCCTGGAGACCATAACTGCGCCAATCACCTCAATCCTGCTGGCAGACTTGATTAATGGACTTATCTGCACATTTTCTTTTCCCATCGAATTTCATCTCATCGATTTCCACCAAATTCCCCATCAAACTGCAATAACTCAAAACCCGCTACCCTGCATCAATAAACGGACGACCCTGGCCAGTCCTCGCGGGAGTTTCTTTCACCTGCCCGCCGCGGGCAAAAAAGTCGCAAATGAAGGCCTTGGAGGAAAAAGGGAGGCGAGTGTTGAAAGGAGCGGGCGTGCCGCCATATCGCGCTGCCCAGATGGCTCCTGCATAACCCCCTCGTGAGACTTCCTCCCTCATCCTCTTTGTCCTCCTTGTTCACTGCCGTTTACGAGCCTTCACTGCAGCCTCCTCTACCGTATAGAGAGGCATCTAAGATGCCAGAAGCTGCAGTTGCTGAGGGGCCCCCGAAATGCGTCAGCTCCGACCTTGGCGGTCCCTGAGCCAGCAAAAGCGGTGTCAAAGAAGGCTCGTTTCTGCCTCCTGCCTGCCCTGAGCACCCTCCACAACCTGTTTGCAACATTGCTTGAAGTGGAGTAGGGACCTAGAGGGGATCCACTTAATCCCACCGCCATCCCCATTACGCCATCACCATGACCCTCCAGTTGCACCCCCTCCATGCGCCCCCTGAATAGGCGGGCTGCCCACCTTTTGCACCCGTAATTAGGGCCTGCCTGACCTTTAGCGGCTCGTTAAACGCGCCCCCCTCAACTGCGTGTCGGCCCAGGGCTTTGTGCAGATGCCGCCGTGGCAAGCTTCGCGACTCACCTCTTAGGGTAATTAGAGCAGGGGGGCAGAGGGAGAACTGTCATGCGACTCATGGGCCCTGCAGCCCTGCCCCCTCGGGGGTGACAGAGGCGGCCTGAACTCCTTTGAAGTTTGCTCAGTGGCGCGTAAGGAGTGGGAGTTTGTTGTTTGCTAAGGACCAAGTGCAAAGCCTGGATCAAGCCGCACGCCAGGGCAGCGCGGCCACGCGATGACTTAAGCAGGGCGCTTTGCTCCTGAGTGCCTTTCCGACTTGCAGATGCGAGGGATGCGCATTCCTCAGGCCTCCCGTGGAACCTTTTTTTCTGGAGTTTTTTGCGACCTTGCAGGCTTGGGGCTGGCCCTGACCGCTTTATGGGCAACAAAAGGGGGGCGGTCGGACAAAAGGCCATAAAAGGTGGGCGGCTGGACAAAATGTGCCCCGTATGGATGGCAGGAGCACATGGGCATAAATTATGCACACTTGCCCTCCCACCCTTCAAAACCCCCCACGCCACTCGTCTGACACCGAAAAGTTGCCCAAGCTCCCCCCACCCCCAGCAAACATGCAAGAGCCACTTGATAAATGGCCAGACTTCTCGCATCCCATGCTCCGACCGTTAGTCAAACGAGGCAATGATGTTGAATGGCGATAGGCCTGCCTTCTAGGCAGGCAACTGGTGTTGCAGTGTGTGTGGCTGTACTTAGGAGGGGGCGGCCAGTTGAGGATGGATGGAGAGGGTGAGGCTGATTCATTCATCTTCTCTCCCTGGCATCCGCCCTACACGCGACCGGTTCAAGGAGTGGCTGCTGGATATTTCTGAGACCTTCCCAGCTCAGCTGCTGCAAAGGCTTTGTGCTCTGATGTCTGTTCTGATCGCTGAAGAGATGCTGAACGCTGTCAAGGGCTAGGCTAGCATTTGAAGGTGGAATGGGACTCTGGGTGCTCTCAGTGTCTCACTCTCTGCCTAGGCCTGTCGTGGGAACGCGATCTTTGGGTCGCCTGTCAAAGGGGCCCCCACATTCTCCCTCTCTGCCCCGTTCAAAATCCCTGCACACAGAGACACACGTGTGCAATGCAAATGCTAGCCAGCCTCATCTGTTCTGAAGCAGAGGCCTGGAAAGACGGATGGCTGTTTGTGCACTTGAGGCCTCCGGAAATTCGAGCCCCACTTCGGCAAAGAGGCCGACGGTCACTGCTGGCCGTCAAACGCTCTCCACTGACAAGATACTGAACAGGTGTTTGGGGCTGGCTGGTGCAGTCTTCTTAGGAGGAGGGGCAGGAGGGCAGTTGGCGATGGCGGGCTTAAGTGCGCCGTGGGAAC
>JASANA010000062.1:0-33434 GCA_030248095.1 Ptycholaimellus sp. GST1_10
GGGTGTGCTCGTGGATCGATTTCCATCGGCCCTATTGCACGTGGAACACTCACTTTTTTACATTATTTTTGCCAGAAGGTTAGACTTGGCAAATCTACAGCACAAGGCTATAACTAATTTTCTCTTGGCCTCAAAACCAACACCGACTAAGCATTTTATGGCATGAATTTGAATTTGAATCGCTTCAACCTGATCCTCATAAGCTCCAACAAGGCCGCGATAACAAGGGCCCGAAGTTTTGAGTGTTTTTGGACTTCACTATAGCATCGTAAAGATTTGCGGTCAAAAAGGTGAGTAGACGGAAGAGGAGAGGCGAAGAAAGGTGAAGGTGAAACGGCATTGAAGTTGGCAGCGCCGAAGAAGAGAGGTGTATAGAGCCAGTTGAGGAGTAGCTGGAGAATGTAGAGGCTGAGGGGGCGAGCTGTGTCCAGGTGAAGACCCCCGCCTAGCTTGAGGAGGAGGAAAGAAGCAAGTCCCATCAGCAGGTACAAGAGGGTCCAAGCAGGACTGAACAGCCATGACGGTGGGGCCCAGTCAGGTCTCACTATCTGCCCACTCTCAAAACGTAGCAATTTCACCTGGAGCATTCCAAGAGGGAATTTATAAAGAACCTTGTAAATACCGGTGTTAAAAAAGCGAGCGCCCAAGAAACCGCCGATAAGGGGCACCACCATCATCACAAACGCCATCACCCATTCCCACCATCGCATCGACCTAATATTTATTTCTAAAGCAATTATTGTCTAAGGCTGTCAATAAAGCTTATGGGACCAAAAATAAGCTAAATATACCGCTGATGAAGGTGAAAAGTTTTACGGGGAGTTAGAATAAACAAACTAAGCGAAATTCTCATCAGCTATGGTTAATCCACATAAATTTCGGAAAAACTGAACTTCGATTCTGAGCAGAAGTTGAAATAAGTAAGAAGACCGGCAGGCATTGAGTGGCTGGAAGCTTGCAGGCATTGTATGAGAAGAAAAGCCAATCCGACGGATAATCTACAGCCAGCAGTTGGTAGAGTGAATCCTCATTCTTGCAACACTTGTACCTACCCTGCGCAGTTTGCCCTGCTTTTGCTGCTTTTCAACAAGGCCCATGCCGAAGGACAGCCCCTTCTGGCATTACTTCGGTTCTGCCAATGTTAGACAGCAATCTTCAGGCAATCTGCTGAAAATTTCACATATCAAATGTCGGGCATGTCAAAAGCGGGTGAGTAACAATCAGTCTTAGATTCCGTGTCTTTTTGAGTTTGGTTGCATGTTGAATTGGGGCTATTCGTATGCTTCCTTCGCATCGGCGCAATGTGCTATAGTGTGAACTTTTTGATCCTTTTCTTTTGCTGGAGCCATCCAAAGGGGCATGAAGATCACAGTCACTTTGAAAAGTAGAAAAACTGGCAAGTGAAGCGGCTGTAGCAAACATCACAATTTCTATGACAAGCAAAAGCATGAGACTCTGTTGAACATGTGCACAGTTGAAACTAGGCCCAGATGCAATGATTCCCATATTAACAGAAGAGAAAACTGGTAGAAACTGGGAAACGCAGAAATACTCCCTGCACACTGAGGCACACTAAGAACATCAAAAGCTCCGTGCAACCGTTGAAACGTGTAGCTGTAAAAATGAAAAGGAGAACTCATGCAAAGATGTTGTGCTCGCCAGATGAAGTATTCTCTGTTGTCTCCACGCCTGCAAAATGCCATTAGACATGATGGGAGCTTTAAGAGAATGGACAAAAGAATAGGGTGAACCGGAGTCTTCGTTGGCGCTCTTGATGGAGAGTGTGGAGGTGGCGGGGTATGCTGGTGTGTTGAGGACGGGGAAGAGGTCGGCAGCGTTGAGGCTGGCAAGGGCAGGGGAGCTGAGGTTGCGGTGAACCTCGCTGGGTGCCTGGGTGGGTGGAGTCGGTTCAGCTTCGTTGTATAAGGGGTTGGCGAAGGATTCCACCTTGGAAGCCTAGGATGAGGGGGGAAGGAAGAAGAGAAGCAGGGAACCTTGTCGAGGTCAGGGTGTCCATGGCCGTCTTCTAGATGGACGAAGTTCTGCCGCTCCTCGCTGCGCCGGCGGCTGGGGAAGGAGTTAGAGCGCTGGTTGCGGAAGAAGGAGACGCTGGGGATGCGCGGCAGCAGCGATTCCCCTCCAGCTTTCCTGCAGACTGCCTACAGCTTGAAGAGGCAGGGAGGGACAAGGAAGAAGAGGAGGCAGGACCTCGGGGTCCACTTGCGGGAGTAGTAGCCGGTAAGGGCGGCGAGTAGGAGGAGGAGGAGGGCGAGGAAGGCGAGGGCGCCGACCCAGGCGGAGTCGGTGGTGGAGGCGCGGAGGCGGAGTCCATGGCGGGCGGCGCGGGCAGCCTCGTCCAGCTCGCAGTAGCGGCCGCTGAAGCCGCGCTGGCAGAGACACGCCTGGCTACCCTTCCAGGCCGGCAGGCAGGAGCCGCCGTTCAGACACATGGCCCCCGAGTCGCAGCCGCTTCGAAAGGCTGCCGCCGTCATTCGCGGCCACGACTCCATCTCCTTGGAACACCGCTCATTTTACATTCTCCTACATCTTCTAGAGCAAGGTGAATGGGGGATAACCAGGAAAAGGGCGTCCTCGGTGAGGCAGGCCTGCGGGTTGAGGGGGTCCTGGGCATAGCCGAGGGGGCAGAGGCAGGCGGCCTGGGTGCTGCCCAGCTGGAGCCTGCCGCCCTCCGTCTGCTGGGCGGGGGCGAGGGTGCAGAAGTGTGAGCAGTTGGCGGCCTGGCAGGGGTTGTAGAGGTTCTGGTCCTTGTAGGCGGAGTGCTGGATGGCGAGTCCGTAGACGAGGTCGTCCTTGTGGCTGTTGTGGAGGAGCCAGGGCTCCCCGTCGTGATGGCCCTCCGCTGTGAGCTTTGCCGCCATCAGCCCGCCCACTTGCCTAGGTTGGAAGAGAAGGGTGAAGGAGGGAGGAGGAAAAAGAGGACGAGAGAACCAATCGGTCCAGTAGAGCTTGTTGTCGAAGACGGCGAGGTCGTAGGGATGATGTACGCCGGAGCCGACGACGGTGCGTCTGTGCAGGGTGTGGAGGTGTATGCACTCGATGAGGTGGTACTGGGAGTCGGCCCAGTAGAGCTGTTCCGTGGCGTAGTCCATGGCGAGGGTGTTGGGGGTCTCCAGCTTACCCTCCACCACCACTCTCCGCCCCGAGCCGTCCAAACCCGCAGCCTGCACTCACTCCTTCTCACTGGACTAGGTGGAAAGCTAGAAGAAGAAGAGGAAGCCTCAATTCGAGCAGCACCGCCGGCGCCCCAGTCGGACCAGAAGAGGAGGCCGCGACGAGGGTGGAGGACGAGGCCGCGCGGGCGATGCGGCGGACTGGGACTGGAGAGGTTGAGGAAGGTGCAGAACCGCCCGTCCCCACTGCACAGGCCGATGCCCCCCGGCTCTGATGCACCGCCGCTCATGCTGAAGTAGATCAGCCCCGTCACCCACTCCACCGCTACGTTCGATAGACCGCGCACATTCTCCACCACCGTCTCCTCCGACGCTGCCTCCATGTCCTCTGTCATCGAGAGGAAGCTTATCGCATCATCCAGGATGGGAAGAGGGAAAGAAAAAGGAGAGACGAGAGAAGAAGCTTTGGGAAAGAGGCAGAGCGTGGATGGCGTCCTGTGAGCCCGAGGTGGTGGTGGACATGAGTAGGCGCTCCTGGCCAGGGTCGAAGTCGATGCTGTGTATGTGGCTGGCGTGTGAGTGTACGAGGAGCTCTTCCTTGGCCATGTGTCCGGGCCGGGCCTGTCCGACGGGCAGACGGAAGACTTCGTGGTTGTAGGAGAGGAAGATTTGGCTGTCGGCCTCCTCCAGGGCGCAGGTGTGCTGGTCGGGGAGCAGTCGATAGCCGGCGTGGCAGAGGCAGAGGTAGCCAGGCGCCAGGTTGCGGCAGAGGTGGTTGCAGGGGTTGTGCAGCTGGCTGCACTCGTCCAGGTCCAGGCAGGTCTTGGCGTCCTCTTGGAGCTGGAGGCCGGGCGGGCAGGTGCAGGAGGGGCCGAGGATGGGGGACTCGCGGCAGTGGTGTGAGCAGCCGTAGCGATGGCAGGAGCCGCAGAAGCCGCCCTCGTCGCTGCCGTCCAGGCAGTCCCAGCCGCCGTTGCAGAGGGCCTCGCGAGAGATGCAGCGGACGAAGCTGGCGTTGAAGTCCTGGCACTTGAACTGGTCCAGCGCGCACTGCCTCAACATTGCTTGCCCTGTGGGTATGGATGGAAAATGGGTGGAGTGGTAACTGGTGGGCTGAGGTGGAGGAGGCGAGGAATTGCTCCTTGGAGGGTAGCTGTTGTGGCTGTTGCTCTGGGGGAGGCTGTCCGAAGCGGCAGATGGCGTCGCCCTCGTCGGCGAAGTCCCCGCAGTCGTCGACGTCGTCGCAGAGCCAGGAGTCGGGGATGCAGAAGCCGTCCTGCTGGCAGAGGAAGTAGTCCGCAGGGCATTCGGTGAGTCGGACGGAGGTGGTGGCATTGCTGGGGCTCGGCGAAGTCTCCGCTGCTGCATGGAGGGAGAGGGAAAGGAGGAGGAGGGAGAGGGAAGGCAGTAGAAGCGACATCGGGGTCCCACCCATCCCCGTCCCGGCCAACAAGAAGGGGTGAATGGAGGGAGGGAGACAGCTCTGAACTGAGGGACTAGGGGGGCCAGACAGAGCCTGTGTGCGCCGCCAGTCCCCTTCTAGACTGTAGAAAAAATGCATGCCACAGCGAGGCAGTGCTAAATTGCGCGCTGGAGTTCAGCCTTTTTTTGCGCGGGAGTTCAGCCTTTTTTTGCGCGGCCGAAGGCTGCCAGCAGCGAAGGCCAGAACTATCAAAGCTAGAGTCTAGGGCGTAGCATGCTTCTGCGTAAATATAATTAAGACACAGAATCTGATAGACCCGAGATAGCCTCTATGAGGGGTATTCCAGATTTGAAAAATCGAATTTATCAAATTCGAATATTTCACGATCAAGCAATTTAGTTCTCATCTCAGTGCCCCAGCCATTTCCAAAGAACGGTTTTGTTGCCGGATATGGTCACTTTTGTACATGCACTTTTTTCCTTTGCCTGCAATTTCAGTTTTTTGAAAATTTTGACAAAGAAATTTTAGGTAAGTGTGATCATTATATATCAATCGAAAGACAATTTGGAAACAAAAAAGGTGGCATACTTATTTTCCATAAATTTTCTGAAAGACTAATTTTGAAAAATCGAAAATTTCTTTTTTCAATTTTGGCACAAAAAAACTGTAACTCAAATTTGAGTGGTTCTCCAAGGGGTAGACCATACCACGTTAAAATTCAGATTCTTGTGGTCATTTTGATATATAACTCGTTAGATTTTGTCTGACATCATCAGGAATTTTTTCATTGAAAATTTGAACTCAACATTTGCCCTATGTTAAAGCATAGGCAAAATTTCCGAAAAAATTGTTTCTCAGATTTCCATTTTTACAGCCTAAATATCTTCTTTAGGTCCAATACACCCTACTCCATATTGGTTTCCTTTGTTTTAGTTCAAAATTGTAATCCTATCGACTATTTCCTATGCTTAACATACTTCCAGGCTTCAACAAATATTTCTCTGTAGCAGCTGACGCTAAGAATTCACACAACTAGAATTTTTTTGTTCACAATTTATATATTCTGATTCTAAATCTGTGCTTACTTTTCAGATTGGTGAAGAAACCACTTACTTGCCCTTTTGAGTGGCAAATTTTCATGTATTCAACAAAGAATGTCAATCAGTTTGTGGCGCTAGCAGCTGAACTGTTGAGAATTGAACAGACGACTTAAGTTTTTTGTTCACAAATCATATGTAAAGATTCCAAATATGTGCTTACTTTTTATGTTAGTTGAGAAACCACGGACTTGCAATTTTGCCCTCTTCTTTAAATGGATGTGAGTTTGTCACTCAAGAGGGCAAGTAGGTGGTTTCTTCACAAATCTGAAAAGTAAGCACAGATTTAGAATCAGAATATATTAATTGTGAACAAAAAAACTTAAGTCTTGTGGGCAATTCTTAGCCGTTCAGCCGCTACAGAGAAATATTTGTTGAAGCCTGGGAAGTCCTATGCTTAAGCATAGGAAATAGTCGATTCAGGATTTACCAATTTTGAAGTAAAACAAAGGAAACCAATGTGGCAGTAGGGTGTAATGGACCCTAAAGAAGATATTTAGGCAATAAAAATGGGAATCTGAGACAAACATTTTTTTCCGGAAATTTTGCCTATGCTTTAACATAGGGCCAAATGTTGAGTGCAAATTTTCAATCGAAAAAATTCCTGATGATGTCAGACCAAATCCTAACGAATAATATACCAAAGTGTTCGCAAGAACCTGAATTTTAACGTGGTTATGGTCTACCCCTTGGCAGAACCACTCAAATTTGAGTTATCAGTTTTTTTGTGCCAAAATTGAAAAAACGAAATTTTCGATTTTTCAAAATTACGTCTTTCAGAACAATTTATGGCAAAATCAAAGCCACCTTCCAAACAAAAAAAAAAACCCCCCCACCAAAATTCTCAAAATTTTCAAAAAACAAATTCATTCCAAAGCCCAAAAAACATTAACAAAAAACACCATACCCGACCAAAAAACCCTTGAAAATGGGGGCACAGAGAAAAAAAAAAAAATTCCTTTTAAACAAAAACAAACAAAAAAAAAAAAACTCCCTCAAAACCTCACCCCTCCCACCCCTTAATACCATCGCTTAAACGAAATTAATGCTCTTATCTCCTTATGGGAAGAGGAAAGGAAAGAGGAATCGAATTTTTAAAAAAGAAGTAGAAACTAGTCCTATGTTATTTGTTTTCTTTCCATAATAAATGCTTCGAAGGCTCACAGAGGCTAGAAAATGTCTCACAATCGGCTGTCCAAACATAGACAGAAATAACTTAGCACGACGCACTCTACTGCACTCTTTATCATGAATAATTTTGCTTCAATGCGCTCAAATTTTCATACTAGCCTTCTAACTGTTTCGTTTTTGTTTTCTTGGTTCCAACAGCAATGACACTGGAACATATTGTTTCAACAAACCAATGAACAAAAGTAGCAAATAGAAAATGCAGCATAAACCGAAAATAGAATCTATGCAGAGGAACTGGGCTTCTGCTGTGGCTCCTTGCGCTGTGGAATGGCAGTAAGCAGTGCGGCTTTCCAGTCGTGTGATTGGGCGAATTGAAGGAGGATGTCGTAGACGTGATTGATGGCGAGGACGCGACGGCCGGCCATGTCCAGGTGCTCTTCAATCGGCAGGCGGGCCGTGCTCAGCCCCATCTCCTCCGCCCGCGCCTCGCACAGCCCCTTCTTGGAGTTGTGGTCCACCATGCCTCCGATCACGTACACCTGCACACTTTATCAGCTCTGGAGGAGGAAGAAGTGAAGGAAGCACCTTGGAGTCGTCCAAAGCCTCAAGGACGTTCTCTGACTCGGCGGTGAGGTAGACGATTTCTGAGGGCTGGAATACTTGAAGGAGGCTCTCCGGGTGTCTGTGCACGTGCCAGTCCCCGCCCTGCCGCTCTCGAATCTCCTCGTAGCGCTGCGGGTCGGAGAAGCTAAATTTGGGCAGAAAAGGATGGAGGACAGAAGGAACCTTGGCAGTGGGCCCGGAGAAGTGAATGAAGTGAAGTTGGAAGGGTGCCGTGGAGCGTCGGTTGGCGGCATAGCAGTAGGCGAGTTGCTGGAACGTAGACTTCAGTTCATTCTCCTGCATCTCGTCGTCGAAAGCGCACTCTATGGCCACTCGCTGTTTCGAACTGCTGGCCGCCCTGATGCCCTGTCAAGAAATCACAAGACTCAGACTAATTTTAATCAGTTCGAATTTTTTTTGTATGAACCGCTAGTTTGAGTCGTTTTCTCGAAATGGGCGGAGCGCCATCTTCAATGGCTTTTTTCCGCCGCTCCTTTTGTCGCTTCCTTTCTTCCTGCCTGTAATAGCACAAACAATAGAGCATGGAATGAAGTGGACAAACAACAGAGACATGTCCAGACCTTTTCTCCTTTCGACGCTCCTGTTTCCACTTCAACTTGGCCGCCCTCTTCGCTGCGCGTTTGGACAGAGGGGCTGGCAGGGATTCTTCATCCGCCTCTGCTTCACAGTTGACCAGCAGAGATTCTTTGGCTTCTGTCTTCTCATCCGACATTTCCAGCGACTGCGGCTCTGTCTTGACCATTGCTTCTCTGCCCTTTTCATCTGCTTCTTCTTTGGCTTCTGTCTTCTCTTCCACCATCCCACAGGACTCCGGCCCTGTCTTCACCATTGCTTCACTGCCCTTTTCAACTAATTCATCTTCGGCAGCTTGCATTCTGCCTAAATTCCCTCTTTCGTGAGCAGGAATGAATTATCACTCATATTTCACTACAGAATCCCTTTTGAAGATCGATTTTTGTCGCAACTAAGAGCGAAAAAGGTCAAAACTTTATTGGCATTGAAATTTCGCTAAAATGGCATGTAATCCCAACCGGAATATTATCAAGTTATTCGGAGGCAACTAGTTTCTGGATCTTCTGCGGCGGACTTGATCTGCCTTCTTTCTCTTGAAGCCCAGCCTTGAAGAGTGGTGAGAAGTAGTAAATGTGAGCGATAGAAGGGTAGGAGGAGAACAGTGATTAGACTCTGCTGCTGCCTCCTGCCCATTGCGAGGTCCTGCTGGCGGAGGAGACGACGAGAAGCGATATTCTCCACCACCGCAGCCTCCTCGGCGAAGATGGCCTTCACCAGCGGCCAGCTGTGGCCCAACTCCCGTGCCTCCATCGCGCTTACTCGCAGGAAGTCGTGCGCTACTCCCACCTACCATCACCCTCATCCGTCAAATCGCCGGAAACGAAGGGAGAGACTGGATTGAACGAATGGCTCTAGGTCCTGGGGAAGGTGAGGGATCTTGTGGTAGCGGGAGCTGAAGTGGGTGAGGAGGATGGCTTTCGCATTCATTCGCCGGCCCACATTCACCGCCTCGCTCACCGTGGAGTGCTTCTTGGCGATGGCGTCGTCCTCAAGGGGAAGCAGGAAGATGGGTGGATAGAGTGAGTGGTTGAAGCTGGGTAACGGGGAAGGTATCGTCGAAGGTGGCCTCGTGAATGAGAAGGTCGGCGCCTTTGCCGGCGTTGACGAGGCGCTCATCGGGGCGACAGTCCCCCGAGTACACCAGCTTCCGCCCACGCATCGTACACAGCACCATACCCATCGCCATCGCTGGATGATCCACTTTCACAAACTGTCCAATTCTTTATTCTCAGTTACTCTCTCGGCACTTCAAAGAAAACCTGTAAAGAGCGTAGGCCAGCCCGACTGAGAGCTGCGGGATCCCAGTCGGTGGAGTGAGGCCGAATGTAGTGGACGTTGATGAAGTCGATGACGTTCTCCACCACGTGGCTGTAAAGTTTCGTCAGAGCTATCAGCGGAGCCACCGCGTAGAGGTCCAGTTTCCTGTACTCCAGGCCTAAGGCTTCGAATGCCTCCTGCAGAAGCAACACTTGAAGTTTCCCCTCAACTGTGAGTGGTATGAAGCAAACCTTTCTAGCTCGTATGAGGGAGAAGAGTCCTTGTGAGTGATCTTGGTGTAGATGTGAGATGAGGAGAGTGGAAAGACGGGTGAGAGCAGCTTGGGCGTCGGCGGTGCCCAGAAGA
Organism: Ptycholaimellus sp. GST1_10; assembly: GCA_030248095.1. Classification (NCBI taxonomy): domain Eukaryota; kingdom Metazoa; phylum Nematoda; class Chromadorea; order Chromadorida; family Chromadoridae; genus Ptycholaimellus; species Ptycholaimellus sp. GST1_10. The sequence goes on from JASANA010000062.1 coordinate 9,603, forward strand.
CTGAGCAGCTGATAGGCGGTGCCCTCGCCGCAGTCTAGCAGGAGAGCCTGTTCCTCCGTCACCTCCACCCAGATCCCGGACACGTTCCGGTACTTGGTCGGAGTGGATGAGCAGGTGCCTCCAAAGATGGGCAGTAGATGGGCAGTGGTGGGGGGTGAGCGGAGGGAGAACCGAGGAAGGTGATGCGGGGAAATGACTCTTTGTGGACGCTTGTCTGCTGTGCCTGGTAGTCGGAGAGGAGGCTCTGGATCCCGGGTCTTTGGAGGAGCGCAGACTGGACCTCCTCCGCGCTGGTGAAGTCTTCCAGTGCCTCGCTCCGGACTAGCTTCAACTCGGGCCGAATCCTAGAAGAGGAGGAGTGGAGAGGAGGTGAAGAAGAAGTTGAGGATAAGAAAGACTGAATGCGGAGTCCGGGCTCGCCAAGAGTGCAGGATCCCGGCTCTTGGGACAGGGCATTCAGTTCCGGCATATCTCTCTGGTGGAAATGGAGAAGGGGGTGTATGGACGGGCTCACCAGATTCAATAGCGCCTGGTGCTCTAGTCGCCCTGTAATCTCTTCATTTCCCTTTGCAAATCTCGTTTATCAAATCTCACTGCAGTTTTCTTCATTTCTGAACCCATACATAGCCCAAAATACAGGGGACCTTGAAGATGGGGTAGTGAAGGTGCGGCAGGTCCAAGGATGAGGTGACGAGTGGAAGGGCCGAAGGTGGTGAGCCATTGCTGGAAGCGGGAGGAGCTGAAGACGGCCTTGGGCACAATGCTCACCACCAGGTCCAGCTTGTCCCCATCCTTCCCCTGCTCCAACTCTTTCAGCTGAGCCTGATTTTCCAGAGAGTCCAAGAAGCTCTCGCAGGGGATGTCCACAATGAGTAATCGCTCGCTTCTCGACTCTTCCTTGGATGAAGGAGAAGTTTGAGGAATAAGGGGAGGAAAAGAGGCAGACCTCCATGACCATGTTCGGGAGGACGAGGGAGCCGTTGGGTAGAGTGACGGAGTGTCCATTTTGTAGGCGGCCGAGGAGTGGGCCGACGGGAACGCCGAGCTCTTTACATTTGGCCATGTTCATGCGCCCCGGTCGCGCCTTCAGGGTGATCAGGAAGCCCATGCTCAGGTTCGCCTGACTGCTCTTCAGCGCCTCCAGATTCTCCAGAGCCTCTCGGAGTGACCCTCGAATCTCAAAGCAATTAATCCTTTCACATCACCATCATACTTCAACATTTGAAACTGACAGTCTCGAAACCTCTAATTGACAATCAAAAACCAATTTCCGCTTCTCTCAGTGAGCCAAGGAGAGAAGAAAAGAGACCTCTTTGTTGCTCAGATCGTCTTGTAGCGAACTCTGGATGTCTTGTTGATGCTCTGGTTGCTGGCGAGTGATGGGGAGGTAGTGGATGCGAAGAACTGGGTCTTCCCACTGCCCCTCTGTGTAGGATCGCTCCCGAAGTTCAATCTTCAAGAACTGCTCGTCGTAGAACGGGCGAGTAATGTCGAAGAGTCTCTTGATCATCGATGGCCCGTGTAGCTCCAGCTACAATCCCATAGATCCATCAAAAGCAAGTCCTGTAAAGCGCCTCCGGGCCAACCTCCTTCACTCTGGCATTGTTGAGAGCTAGGACGAGGCCAGAAAGACCGCCGTTCACGCTCCACGAGTTCCGCGTGCACAGCAGGTGACTAAGGCGGCCTTGCCAAACAAATGGGGTACGGAAAAGGGGGCAAATGGATGAGAAGGAACCTAATTTGGCTCTAGACTCTCCCAAGTGTCGCTCAATGGAGTCGGGGGCGTTGAAGAGGTAGGCTTGGCCGCTGGAGGCTCGGAGGAGCAGCGACGCCCCTGGACTGCCCTCACAGCCGCTCTGCAGCACCTCCAACTCCACCTCCCCCGGCGCCTTGCTCACAAACCTCAAACTCCAATCATGTACCTCCCTAAGCAGAGAAAAGCCCAGCTCACCCAGTAGCTTTCATGATGAGGAACTGGCGCTGAGAGGTGCTTAGACGGTGCCAGTCTTCGAAACTCAGCTGCTCCAGTTCATCCTCCCGCCGTGCCCTGGAGCGGTGGCGAGAAAGCGGACGACAGCTTCTGAGCCCAACTCCAGCCAGCAACAGTTGCGCCAATCTCCTCTGCCCTCCGCTGATCATGCAAGCCTCAAATTTGCCTCCCACTTAGCCCCTACTTGCGTCAACAGCCCCAACTGCGCAGATGTAGTTTTGCGTGCTGTTGCGCGGTCAAGCAAGTGGGGCAGAGAGCAGGGAGAATGGGCTGAGGAGGAGGAGAGTGGGAGGAGGGGAGTCGACGCGTGCGAGGCGGAAAGTCGCCAGAGACACACTTCCTCCTCTCCTCACATGCTCTCTGAAGATGGCCGCGGAGCGACGCCTGCCCTGGGATGCCTTCGCCGACTGGCTACACTCCATCCTCGTCGTCACTTTCGACCTGGAGCTGGGCCAGGCGCTTGAGGTTCTCCCTCTGCTTCTACAATCACCTCATCCCCTCATCTTTTTGCCTGGCCTACTAGGTGGTGTACCCGGGCCATGCGAAGCTGACGGAGGCAGAGAAGCAGAGCATCTGCTACCTGGCCTTCCCGGACTCCAACTCCGGGTGCATGGGCGACAGCGTCTTCCACTTCCGCACCCGTCGCCTGTCCACCCCACCCCCTTCCTCCAACGCCCTCCGCCTCTACCAACGCTCCTGTCCTAGCCCACTCCAGGTGCCTCCTCTCCTTCTCCCTCCGTCCTGCTTCTAGTACAGCTGGCAAAGCAATTGAAGGTAGATGCTGGCTATTACTTCGGCTTTGTGTACTTCCGCCAAGTGAGCGACAAGAGCATTCCACGCGGCTACTTCCAAAAAGTAGCCTCCTTCCTGCCTCCTGTGCCAGCCTTGGAGGGAGGTGGTGTTGGTGGTTGAAGTCGGTGGTGGTGCTGTCCCAGCTGCCGCTGGTGCGTCTGTTCAGGGAAGTGGTGGGAGCGATGGCCCCTGAGTACTTCGCCTCGGGGGAGGCAGGGCTGGAGGCTGCCTGCCACGACATCGACCAGTGGCCGAGTCCCCTGCCCGGTCGCCCCCTCGCCCTTCCCCTCCTCGGCACTCTCCTCCACCTCCGCATCCCCTCCCGCTTCGACCCTCCCCACCACCTACACACCCCTCAGGTCCCACTGTTAGGCTTCTTATGACTCATTGTAGACTGTAAGAGACTTGAAGGTATCCAGAGGAACTCAAACTCCGTCGCCGACGGTGCTAGCGTCGGTGCACGAGGCGTTCCTGTACGAGAGCTTCGCCACCGTCCTGCCCCACCTACAGCTTCTCTGGGAGCTGGTCCTCCTGGGCGAGCCTCTAGTCGTCATGGCTCCATCCCCTACCCAGTGCTCCACCGTTGTACAGGCTCTCGTCACGTTTGCTTTCTCCTTTTATCGCCCCATGTCTTATGCAATTCCCTACTATGGTGCAGTCTAATCTGGCCGCTGAGGTACTGCCAAGACTATCGCCCCTTCTTCACCATTCACGACTCCGAGTTCAAGGAGTACACCAGCAGAACACAGCCTCCGTTCCTCTCCTCCCTTCTGCTTCATTAGGCCCATTTAGCTTCCTTCTCTTCCAGACCAAATGTCATTCTCGGAGTCACCAATCCCTTTTTCTGCAAAACGCTCCAGCATTGGCCGCATGTGCTTCGTCTGCTAGAAGATTCTGGTCAGATATTGGACAGAAACATTCGAACGATATTGTTTCAAGCATTTAGTTTGAAGGCGACTCTCCCCGCAACGCGAAGGTGAAGAAAGGCGGAGATCTTCGAACACTAGACTCTAAACCCGGCGTCTACACCCTCTACAAGCCTTTCTTGGCCAAAGACAAGAGCTTTCTCAAACGCCTCATCAAGGTTTGGCGCCCCTTAGGCGCAGAGAGCAGTGCTAATAAAGCATGCGCTGTTCAGGGCGCAGAGTCCATGCGTCCGTCAGAAGCCCAAAGTGCTATCATCCGTCGTCACTTCAGCGAGCTCACCCAGAGCTTCATGATCCCTCTCGTAATGTCTCTCCTGCTTTCCCTTGCCCCTTACTCAAAGCAATGAGGTGGCTTGGAGGAGCGGTACGTGGCGAGTCTGATGCCGCTGCAGAAGCAGATCTCCCCCTTCAAATCCACGCCTCAGCCGCGTCGTTTCGACATGAGGGAGTTCCTGGCCTCCGTGGAGGACGCCGGGCCTCAGCTCACCTCCGGCCTCAAGGGCGATTGGGCTGGCCTCTACAGAGCCTTCCTTCGCTCTGCACACGCCCGCGGTTGGCTCGCCACCCGCCTTGATGAGGTTTCACCCCGTCATTATTTGTTCTTCTATTTCCTTTATGTGAGATGGTTAGATGCTAGTAAGGGCGATGAATAGGTGGGAGAAAAGCTAGAGCAGCTGCACCTGGAGGTCGTCTGTTCAGCTTCGCTGGAGGAGCTGGCAGAGAAACCAGAGCTAGAGCTGGTGGACCTGCTGCTGAAGTTCCGCGCGAAGCGGGCCTACGTCCTCTCACAGGACCTTCAGCCCGACTTCCTCCACAAACTCGATCTTCAAATTCAGGCCGTGCTCGACGCTCTTTCTCCCGACCTCCGCGCCTCCCTCCTTCTATCCACCCAGCCTCAGCCATCGCACACCAGCCTCAGACCTCACCAGCCCCCATCCCCTTCCCACTCTGTCTCATGATCCTTTCTTCTATCTTCCTTCCACTCCAGAGTGCTATCCAATCTACCTGCTCTATATAATGCATATCTTCCGAGAAGGGTTGGCCGCCAGTGTGGGTGTGGCTGGTGATGTGAAGGAGTGCTTCAGGGCTGCTGCCTCGCTGTCGCTTTGCATTTTGTCAGAGTCTCTCTCTTCCTTCGCTTCCAAACAGCTTTCACTTTCCATTCTCTACCAAATGCTCTTTATACATATTTCACAAAGAGGGAAAATGGAAGAAATCACTTTGTACACCTCACAGCCCCTTGAGCGAGCAGACAAGCAGAAACAATCCGAAAAGCATTGAAAAATCATTAAAGAGATCTGGCAAGATCACTAGCATAGCTGATGGAGGCAAAAAACTATCGCACTGACGGACAACACACAGTTAGTACAAACGAACAGACTGATGTAAGATGGTCAGGGAGCCAAGTTCGATGTTCGATGTGCTCAGGGAGGCAAGTTCGATGATATCCCTTCATTGCCGCAGTCAATCGTCAACCTCCGCTGGTTGGCATACTTTCTGCCCAAAACAAAATAATTTAATTGTATTGCCATAAAGACACAATAAACTGTATTACCTTCTCCCGTGCCGAAGGGGCATTGGGAAGGGGCGGCGGATGATAAGACGAGAGATGCGAGGAGATGGCGGAACTAGTGAGATGTCCGGCAGCTCGAGCTTGGCTTCGTCCAGTCGCCTAGCAACTGGGAGGGGGGCTTCATTCCCTCCCTACCTCCACTCTCTCCTTCCTTCCTCAAACCTTCACCTGCCAACCTGCTCCTTCCTCCTCTTTCCTCCCTCCCTTCCTCTCCGCCTCCGACCTCATCCATCACGAGCTAAACCATCGCCCCGAGCTCTTAAGCACCTAGCTCAGATTCCCCATACCAAGCAATATATGCATGACTAATCAGTACATCATTTTGAGGACTCGCTTCTAACCACCTGTTTCACAAACATACAAGATATTATTGCTAAGCATATCCTTGCTATTTGTTTTCTCGTTAAACCAGCAATTCATAAAATGCAATGTCTTTTTCAGAATTCAGTAAAGATTTCTGCTAAAATGAATAATTTTCATAAAACGAGGTCTTTAGACAAAATTGTTCTTTCATCAGAAGGATGAAAGGCCAGGTTTTTCATTATTCGCCTTTTTACGAAAAAAGATGATGATCGGTTCGATCAATACATGCTCAGAAAATGTACAGAACTGTCAAATTTAATTTGTGCCATGGTCATGTTTTAATGTAAGTTGCATAATTTTTTTAGGTTTTATGAAGTTAAAATTACCATTTGCGGAAAGCAATAACAAAGATTGTTTCAGATGTTTTCTTAATAGATCTCAAAATAAATATTTCTGCTCACTCTTCTTAAACACTCGTGTTCGATTGTAAAAATGTTTTATAATTCGCACAAATGGCCATCTTTTCCAAAACTATTTCGATTCAATTTTTAAAATATATGTAACCATGGAATGGTGATAAAATTTCGGCAACACTCCTGATTAATTTAACATCCTAAAATTTCGGCTTCTTTCTCAGCAGTGTGATCAGCGATAAAAACTAAATTAGCTGATTGTTGTTTTGGCTTATTTCTTGCTGCTGCTGGGCATATTGACTCAATTAAGACAGGTACTGAAACGAAGGCAGTATATTAAACATTCTGCTTAAATGTTTTGCATAAGTGGTGTTATTTTTTAAATCATTTTACAATATTTTAGCTTGAGGCTCAAATGATCCGTAGAGAATATAATGTTGAAAAGGCGGTAGGGCGTAGGTCATGTGGCAGGAGCGGAAACGGAAAGAGGAGTAGAGAATTACGGTAGGTGGATCTATGCAAACTCTTACCTTCTTCCCCTTTTCTCGCCAAACGGTCCCGTGACTATGTCCCCTTTTTATCCAATCACCTCTTTTCTCTATGCTCAGCCGCTTCCATGCCTTCTCTCCCCTATATTTTACCAACTATCAAGATTTTGAGCTCTTTTTGAACGCGACACTGTACTATCATGCTTGCTTCTGGACGCGTGTTTGCCACATGACAACAAGATCTAAACCGATAACTTCCTTAAACGAACTATTTTATCTCTTACGCATGTTGATCTGTTTTCCCTAAAAGTAAAAGAATAGAATGGATGAAAAGATGGACAAGAAGAGGCGGAAGCTTCGGTGAGGGAGGGTTGGAGTGGAGTGGGGGCTGGAGGAGGCGAGTGTTGGAGAAGAGTGGAGGATGGGGGGTCGAGGAGCGCTGCCCTTCTCCTGGCCCTTCCCCGCCCTCCCAAACGCTGCCTACAACACCGCCACCCGCATCGTCCTCGGCCTCGTTGGCACCGCTGCCAAGATCGGACTCGGTCTCCACCAACCATCATCAATCCTAGCCTCCCATCATCAATGCTGGCATGTGCAGACAAGCTGAACAAGATTCAAGTGCACGGGCCGCAGAAGGAGCTGCTGGAGGCGCTGGAGGCCAGGCGTCCTGTCCTCACCTTCACCAACCACATCTCCAACATCGACGATCCTTTCCTTTGGGGTCCTTCAGGCTCATCTTTCATGCGATAGATGAGGAGCAAATGTGTCTGTGCTTTTATAGGTCAGCTGCCCTGGAAAATCCTGCTGGACCCCGTAAGACAGCACATGCGTTGGGCCCCCTGCGCCGCTGATCTCTGCTTCACCAATCCAGTTAGCTTTCTCCGCTGCCTCCATTGCTAGGGCAAACAAGCGGAAGTCTCGCAACAGGCACTTGTTGGCAAAGAGATAAGCGCAGTGCATGCTGTCAGGTGTATAGATGGTTCTTCTCGCATGGGCAGTGCGTGCCTTACCTGCGCGATGGAAGCGGGGTGTACCAGCGCGGGGTGGACTTCTGCATCGAGCGGCTCAACCAGTCCCACTGGGTCCACATCTATCCACAAGGCCGCTGCAACCTTACCGAGCAGAGGATGCGCTTCAAATGGGGTGCTCACTTTTCTTCTTTATTTGCGCCTATAAACTCAAGCAAAACGGTCTCAGCTATTGCGGTCGTGCAAATGCAGAACAAGAGGTGTGTTTTCTTGAGGAATCGGTCGAATACTGGCAGAAAGTAAAGAAGTTCTGCTGCTTCCATTCTACCACATGGGGATGGACAAGGTGATGCCCATGCTTCAGCCCTACCGTCCTCGCGTGGGTCATCGCGTCACCATCCTCTACGGAAAGCCCATTCCCTACACGCCCCTCCTCCAATCCCTCGTCGCCCGAAATGCATCTCCTGTTAGCCGCCCTCCAACTTCCGCGATTCAAAATATCCAATAGGAGATTTTAAGAAAAAAAGTAAAATGAATTCAATGCATTGAAGAGGGAGAAACGGAAGGAGCTGACGGACTTGTGCGAGAAGAAACTGTACGAGCTTTGGCCAGATGCCGAGAAACTTCACAATGTGCGCAGCGATTAGCCAACATAGGCCCTGCTGTTATATCAGAAGCAATCTCAGACTGCTGCAGCGATTCACTCGCCGGCTTTGCATAGGAAATGATGCCTTTATTCAACCGCCTTCCTTCATCTGGTTGATTTTGTTGATCCAGGCTGTTAGCTCTTCTACCTTGCTCATAGTCCTCCTAGTTCCAGTTTGCTTGGTGAGTAAATTTACTTTTGCCGACATTCTCGCTGTCACTACAGAACCCGCTTTCCTGAAGCGTGAAAAGAATACTGGTGGAAGAGGGTGCAGAGGCAGAGAGGGTACAGGAAGAGGCATAGGAAGGATGTTGTAGGAGAAGGGTATGGAATCGGAGGGGGACAGCGAGACATCGGCGTCGTCGGTGGCGCGGTGCGGGTCTGAGAGCTCCATGCCTGTCTCCACGGCCTCAATGCCCGTCTCTACGGCTTCCTCGGCCACCGGCACTGGCCTCACCAACGGGGACTTCCCCCCAGCCTCCTACCAGAAGACTATGACCTACACACCGCTCAAGGCCCAGCCTTTCATCTCCCCCTGTTCCCTCCCTCTTATCGCCCTTCTTCCCGTCAACCTCTCATTTCCCTGTTGCAGCCATGTCGGCGTTCTCGAGCCTGGTGAAGCTGCCGAACGTGATCGTGCTGGTGGGGCTGCCGGCGCGTGGGAAGACCTACATCTCTCGCAAACTCTGCCGCTACCTCAACTGGATCGGCATTCGTACCAAAGGTCTCTCCCCTTCTTTTCTCAACCGCTGGCACTGGGTCTGAATCTCTTCTCTGCAGTCTTCAACTGCGGGGACTATCGACGCATGGCCTGCAACAATCAATACCACGGGGAGTCCTTCTTCGACCCCCAGAACACAAGTGGAGAGGCGACCAGAGAGTTTGTCTCCTCTTCATTTGCTCCCTTCCTCTTTTTGCCCTTTCTTCGTCCCTCGTCCCAGCTAGTCGCCGTCGGTCTAGGCTTGGTGCAGTGAAAGCGAGAGAGAGCATAGGCCCTAGCTGCAGGCGATTCCGACGCAAACGCAGCAGCTCCGAGTGTTTTGATCCCCAGAATCAAGCCTTTTTCGAGTTCAAGGAGTAAGGCGAGAGAGAGACTGGTGCCAACAAACGCTTCCTTTGTTCCCAGTGGCACCACAGACACCCTTTGGTCCTAACAAAATACTTCCAGTCTGTCTTAGCCGCCTAATGAGTGCAATTTGCAGCGGTCCCTTCTCGTTGAGTTGCTTTGAGTTGGGAGTGGGTGTGAAAAGACAGAAGAAAGATTGAAGGGAGTGCGCCAGACGAGCACTGGAGGACATGTGCAAGTACCTGGAATCTGGGGAGGGCGAGGTCGGCATTCTCGATGCCACCAACACTACACGGTGCCCTCAACTCTCTCATCCCTTCCTTCTCTAGTCACCTCATGCCTCTCTGCCAGGGCTCGCAGAGCAATGGTCCATCACATCTGCGTTCGGAAGAAGTTCTTCCGTCTCTTCTTCGTGGAGAGCGTATGCAACGATCCCAAGATCATTGAGGCTAATATTACGGTTCCACTATTGACTGCCGCATATTTGAGGCGAATGAGGGGAGAGGATATTGAAAGGACGTGAAAGTGAACAGTCCTGATTACCGGGGGATGAGCACGGACAAGGCGAAGGACGACTTCCTTCAGCGCATCGCCCACTATGAAAAGATGTACGAACCTATCGACGACAAGGTTCATGCTTGGTCCAAGCTAGGGCAACATCAGATTTAGAATGTGCTTTTAGTTGGACGTCAATCTTTCCTACATACGCCTTACCAATGCCGGCCGCTCTTTCTACGTCAACCATATTGAAGGTTTTTTTTCGATTGTCACACTGAAGCAATCGATTGTGACACTGATTGAAAGGTCACATACAAAGCCGCGTGGTGTACTTCCTCATGAACATCCACATCACCAAGCGCTGCATCTATCTCACAAGGGTTTCAAAGCCTTCGACTATGAATGATGAATGGATGGAAAAGATGGTGTGATTGAGCACGGGGAGAGCGAGTACAACCAGCTAGGGCGCTTGGGCGGGGACAGTCCCCTCAGCGAGGCTGGCAAGAAGTACGCCGAGGTCAGATCTCTCCAGTCTCCACTACTCCTTTCACTGGGACAGGATTAGCTAGCGGTTGAGATAGAAGAGCCGGGGGTGTTACAGGAGTTGCGGAAGTACTTCGAGGCGGAGAAGGTGGCGGATCTGCGAGTGTGGAGTTCGCAGAAGATTCGCGCCGTGCAGACCGCCCGCAAGCTCACCGGCGTCGCCTCCTACATCGAGCACTGGAAAGCACTGGACGAGATCGATGCTGGCACTTGTGAAGGTTCCTTCCTTCATTCCCTCCATTCTTTCCTCATAACCGTAGCTGCTATCCTCAGGGCTGACCTATGCGGAGGTTGCGGAGCGCTACCCGCAGCAGCTGGAGAACCGAGACAATGACAAGTATCACTATCGCTACCCCAGCGGGGAGTCCTACGAGGACCTGGTCAGTCGGCTGGAGCCTGTGATCATGGAGCTGGAGCGACAGGCCAACGTCCTCGTCGTCTCACACCAGGCCGTCCTACGCTGCATCCTATCCTACTTCCTCAACAAGGACTCCGGTTACACCCACCCACCCCCATACTGGAAGGAGGAATAGAGATGTGTGTGGTCAAAGTTAGTACAGCATTCTCCAATAGCCGCATCGCATTCCCATTGCATTAAGTATCGAACACATATCATTTTTTTTCTAAATTAAGATTATTTAGAGCTTATATAAAGCACTTAAAGCCACATATACTCTAAGACTACACCACCACCAATAAAAAATATATAAAAAATTAAAACACATATACTAAAGTACACCACCACAAAAAAAAAATAAAAACCTAAATAAAAATCTAAACAACCACACAAAAAAAAAAAAAACATAAAACATATATAACAAAACAAAAAAAAAAAAATAAAAATATAATTTAAAAAAAAAAAAAAATAAAATATAAAAAAAAAAAAAAAAAAAAAAAAAAAAAAAAAAAAAAAAAAAAAAAAAAAAAAAAAAAAAAAAAAAAAAAAAAAAAAAAAAAAAAAAAAAAAAAAAAAAAAAAAAAAAAAAAAAAAAAAAAAAAAAAAAAAAAAAAAAAAAAAAAAAAAAAAAAAAAAAAAAAAAAAACTACGTTTGTGCTGTGTTAAGTGATCGCTACTTTCACTTCATTCTTCCCCAGCTTCTTCCATTTTCCTACCTTTCACTGTATATTTTCTTACCTTGAATTAGCTGAATCACCTTGAATTACATTGAATTAGCTGAATCTGCTTTCCATTTGCTTCTCCTTTGCCTTTGCCGATGCAAGGCTTTGATTGAACAGAGATTGAATAGTTTCCGCAGAACAAAGCTGGATTGATAAATAGATGGCCAGCAAGCCTGCGCATTCCATATGCATGACGACAAAAAGGCAAGAATTTATGACAGCTTCTAGATCAAAACCAATTCTAGATTTTTCAAAAAACAAAAAAGTTTGTTTTCTTGAATAAGCAATGAAAAGGCGATGGTGGGAAATAGGACAATCTGAGATTACGAGGCTCCTTGGTATGGCTACAAGCAAGAAGGTGAATATAATAGGGTACATCTCGATGCTACAAGCATTGCGGATTGGTCGATACCGATACGGAAGCGCAGTGGATGAACAGGCGTAAAGAAGAAGTGAAAAAAGCGAGCTCGGACAGGGAAGCGAAAGGATGAAAGATGGGAATAAGTGTAAAAGAGTAAAGGTTAGGCGAGCTGTGCGGAATCGGTGATGGGTGGAGGTGGAGGGCTGTGGATGGGGAGAGCGGGGGGCTCGCTGACGCGGCTGATGCGAACGGAGGCGCAGACCAGGCCGCAGGAACGGAAGCACGGGTCCAGCACCGAACGCACCACCCAGTTCCACACCTGTACCATTATCACTTAAACCTCATGCCAGCAATGGGAGGAGAGGAGGAGGACCTTGGCGATCCAGGTGGCGGGGATAGCGAGGGCGCGGGCGGCCGGGACGCAGGCCCAGACGTTGAGGACGGTGAGGAATGCGAAGACCACGCCCCATACCACCGCCAGCGGCACCGCCAACACCACTGCCAGCAGCTGGAAGGGCAGAAGAGCAGTGTGGCAGAGCTGAGAGTAGGAAAGGGCAGGAATACCTTGTAGAGGAAGGAGCGAACGGCGGAGAAGACGCGGAAGGTGAGGCGCCAGGCGAAGTCGAAGCTGTGGTAGCCTTCCGGCTCCGCCAAGATGTCCTCGAACGCCAGCTCAAACGCATCCTCTTCTTATCTTCACAACACCTTCGTCTGGCCTCATCCCACCCCCATCAAAGCCAATGGGCCAGAAAAGACTTCTATTTATTTGATGAAGATGGATTTAGATTGAAGGGATGGTGAGAAGGACGGATGAAAGAAACCTTGACGTGGTCGTTGATGCCCTTTTCGTCGCGATCGTCGAGGTTGAGGCCGAAGATGAGGCCGTCCTCCTTCTTCTCCTCCTTCGGCTCTTCCCCGCCCTCCTTCTTCAGGTTCTGCCAGAACCATCGACACGGCTCCTTCGTCTCCTTCGCCTTCTCATCCCCCTCCTTCCCCTCTTTCTTCTCCTCCGACGCTGCCTACAATTCCCTTCCCGCTCCAAAGAATTCCTCCTCATTTGGGCTTGGAGAAGGAGTGTACCGGCTTGGGGTTCTTGTTCTTGGAGAAAAAGGAGAAGAGGCCTTTGGACTCCTTGGTCTTCTCAGGCTGGGAGGCCCCGTTGGCTTCGGTGTCCTTGAGGGGGACCTCCTCCGTCACCTCCTTCATCTCCACCTTCTCTTCCCCCATCTTCTCTGCAATTACCCCTTTCATTAGTCAGCGCAGGTGTTTCTACTCTGAGAATTGATATGAAAGGCGCTGAGAACAAAGTAAAGCTTACTGTGGCCCAGTGCCAAGACTTAAAGATAGGTGGCAGCGGTATGGAGAGAGAGAAAGAGGCAGTGATTGGGTGCGGGGCAGGAAGAGTGAGGGGTTGCGGGGGTGAAGGGAGGTGTCCGGAGGCAGGGCTTGGGAAAGGCGCTATGATGGATGGTCGGAGCAGAGGGCACATTGCCTCCCTCCCTCCCCTGCGTCTGGCACAGCAGGCACACCCCGTCAGTACTTCTTCAGCTGCTCCCGGCAAAGAACTTTATGCGCCTCCCTAAAGCGCCCACCCCAGAAGGCCCACAGGGGACGCAACAGAGGCTCAGTCCTCCATAAAGAGGGGGGAGGTATTTTGATAGCGGAAAGGTGAACTGGGCGGCAATGGCGGTGGGCTGGGCTGGCGCTCCTCCTCCTGCCCCATCTCCTCTCTCTCCTGGCTCATTGGCAGCTCTCCCTCTCCTCCCTCTTCCAGATATTACGAATGCAGAGAAACGGAAAGGAAGGAAGCTAGAGGGAAAGACTGCCCTGCCCCCTGCGGCTGGGATGGTCTAAACAAGGCCGTGGAGGTGAGAATGGGTGTGTAGCAAAGGAGGAGGTGATTAGGAGAGGAAGAGGGGTGGAAGGAAACCTTGGCCGGCGTGTCCGTTCACTCCCTCCACCTCCATTAGTCAGCGCCGGCAGTCCCGCTTCAAGCAGCACACAAGGGAGGATGGCCTTCAATGCAGTTGAACAATAGACTGAAGCGTAGGGGTCAAAGGCCGAGTGGGAGAGAGTTGTAGTGGGTGTGGGAGGGGGGAGGGGGAGGGGGGAAGGGGGTAGTGTGTGTGCCCCGCCCGGAGACAGGCGTATTCAAATTACTCCAGGCGGGCAGTAGGGCGTGTAGAGAAGAGCCAGCGGGGGTGCGGAGGGAGGGTAAAAAGAAAGGGAGGGAGGGAGATAATCAGAGCCTGGGTACACAGGAGGCGTGTAGGGTGAAAAGGGTTATGGAAGGGCGCGCTTGGGGTCTTTCGGCGCCGTCGCAGCAGGCCAGAAAGGCAAATCCCTTCACCCCCTTTAGGAGGCAGAGAGGCAGGGAGAGAGAGGAATAGATGGATAGCAATGCCAATGCTGTGTGCTTAGGCAGAGAAAGAGGGGGCTAGACTGGCTAGGCTGGCGGAGTGTGAAGAAAGGCTGAAGCTGCCTGGGCTCTGTGTAGAAAGATGGGCGGCTAAGATGGAGGGAGGCGTCTCTATCAGATGCGGAGGAAGATCCAGATTGGAGGCCCTGGCTTTGGAGTGGCGTAGGGTGGGTAGAGGGGGTGGATGGAGGGGGCATCTCTGCTTACAGCCCTCCCTCTCAGGGCGGCCGGGATCTGGTGACAAAGCGAGCGCGGCCAACACCCATCCCTAACAGCAGCCAACAGCACTGGACCTCTACATCTGGGCCCGCCCCTCTCCCCCATATGCCAGCGATGCCAATGGAGGGAGGAGGCCGAGGAAATGGAGAAGGAAGAGAAGGAGTGGCGGAATGGAAGATGGCGGTTCATGGGCAAGTGTACAGTCCTGGCCACAGCTCTTCTCACTTACTCCTCCTTCCTTCATCTAGACGGGGGAAGAAGGGGAATGGAATGGCCTCACCCATCCCCCCCCCTTCTCCTTCGTTCCCTCTCCTTCCCTCATCCACTGGTCAGCCTCCCCTCCGCCCCTGCCAGAGATTAACCCGGCAGTGAGCGGAGTGCCCAGGCACCACTCTATCCCCTGCGCAAGGCCAGCCCAGTCAGCCAGTCTTTCTGCCAGCCCTTCTAGCCCCCTTCCCCCTTCCTTGCCAGGAATTGGGGCACCCTCCCAATCTCCCTCCCTCCACAGCCACAGTCCCTCCCCTCCTGCCCTCAGCGCTCACTCATTAGCCACTTCCCTTTATCTCCTCCTATGCACATCCGTCCCTCTCTCCAGCTGCAAGCCCCTCTTCCTCCTCCCCCTCTTTCACTGCAAGCCCTCTTGGCCCACACAATGCCACTCAACCCCTCCCTGCTTCCTAAACCCCTTCCTTCGCTGCATCTCCTACAGCACAACCAACATCCCTCCATCCTCTCTCTCTTCCCCCTTACATTATGAACTATGAACAGCAGCTCTTGATAAACGCCTCTTATTCCTTGTTAATTTGGTCATAAAAAACTACCATCGAGTACATTCATAGTTTGTAACTGTGAGTTAAGAAATAGTCGATGGCTAGCGATGAGCTATGCTCCATTCAAAAACAATACTTTAAAAAAGGTATTCTTGGCGGTTGCCAAGATGCGCGGCCTTACCTCAAGACACCACCTAAATTCATGGCAAAATTCAACAGATTTCAATAAAAAACCATGAATTATGCATGTTCAAATTTTTGAATCATCAAGAATTTGGGTTTTTCACTATAAATCGGGAAATATAACAAATTTCACAATTTCCTTTTGCCAGCTTCAAGATATCACTTTCACGGACGTACATACAAACAAGGTTTTCTCGGCTATTGCCAAGATGCGCGGCCTTTGTTCCAAGTAAGCAACGTTACTAATCAACTCATATGAATCACTTCTAGTCAAAATCAGGTGGGTTTAATCCAAAAGCCAAAAAATATGCCTTTTCCGAATTTTTAAAAAAAAAAAATATAAGTTTTTGTATAAAAAGCAAAAAACAAAAAAAAAAACATAAAATAATTTTTTAAGCCCCAAAAAAACACCTAGAAGGAACCTCAACCCAAAAACCAGCCATTTTTATTATAAAACCAAGATTTTATGCTTCTTCGAATACTTGAAGCATCATGATTTAAGGTTTTTGGCCATAAAACGAAATATAATAAATATGATTCGTAAATTCCTTTTAACAGCTTCAAGACACTGCCTAGACAAACCTACCTGCAAAAATTGAGCTAATTTTATTGAAAAACTAGGGACTTATGGATATTTGAAATTTTGAAACATCAAGATTTTGGGTTTTTAACTATAAATCAAGAAATAATAAATTGTTCAAAAAGTCCATATCTCAACTTCAAGATATCACCATGGCAGACGTTTATGCCAAAAGTCAACTGATTTCATTGAAAAACCATTGATTTATGGATGTTCAAATTTTTGAAACATCAAGATTTTAGGTTTTTGGCCATAAATCGATAAATAATGAATATTTCGGGAATTCCTTTTGCCAGCTTAAAGAAATCACCACGACGGACGTACCTGCCAAAAATCAGCTGATTTCATTGAAAACTCAGCGATTTATGATTTTTCATGCTTTGAAACATCAAAAATTTAGGTTTTAGGCGAAAAACAAAAAATTACGTCAAGCGCAAAAAATGGCCTGGAGATACCACCCAGTGGGACCTTCATGCAAAAAATCAGCCAATTTCGTTGAAAAACCGCAGAGTACGGGCCCCGGAAAGACACATATATATATACTAGTAATATGAGTCAGTGGCCGCGCTTCGCGCGGCCACCTTAAGTTGAAGTTTAAGTTAAAGTTACACAACCAATTGCATCCCTTAAAATCTTCCTTAAACATATTGACCTTTCAGAAAAATGATATAATAAGATTTATTCACAGTTGAAAACTCAATTTGAGGACAATAAGATGGCCACGTTTTTAAAAGCATCTTTAGTCTAAGCAGCTCTAAGAACTCAAAAACTTGATGCATGGAATCTCTCTAGGTCAACGAACGTAACATTGACTGGATTTGTGGTGACTTAACTTTGCCTTGAAGAATTATTTGATTTATCCCAAAAACATCAGACTCCTGGGTGGGCAAGAAATCGAAAAATTGGCATCACTCAATCCATTTTTTTCCAAATATTTTACTGAAAACTTTGAAAATTAAACAATGGATTTTGAGTAGAATTGTTGAAGCTTTAATTTAAAAAAAAGTCCGACAAAGAAAGTTAAAAAATGGAGGAGCTATGAAGTTTTGAAGTCAAAAAAAGCCCAAAAATGCCAAAAATGCGCACGTTTTCGATTTTTTCATATTTTCAACATTACCCATGCACAGCGCGCCCCAAAAATTATTAAATAATTTCTCAATACCGATACGTAGAGCTATCATATGCCAGGATAAGTCAAGAATCCAGGTGGCGCCGAGGCACCCCCAAAAATGGCATCACGCGTATTATATAAGATATATATGCGGACAGACGGACGCAAAAATGGGGTAACTGCTTAAGCTGGCCTTGGCCGCCCGCCGCTTCGGGCAGGGCGCCAGAGCTCCTCCGGCCTCCGGGCACGGGTGCTACGGCCCCTACGCTTCGCCTAGCATGCTTCGCATGCTAGGCTACGCTCCGGGGCCTCCGCACCCATGCCCTCCGGCCTTCGGAGCTCTGACTG
Organism: Ptycholaimellus sp. GST1_10; assembly: GCA_030248095.1. Classification (NCBI taxonomy): domain Eukaryota; kingdom Metazoa; phylum Nematoda; class Chromadorea; order Chromadorida; family Chromadoridae; genus Ptycholaimellus; species Ptycholaimellus sp. GST1_10. The sequence goes on from JASANA010000062.1 coordinate 26,919, forward strand.
CCCTGCCCTCCGCGGCATGCGGCCTGCGGCCGCGCAAAAATCAGCTAATTTCACTGAAAAACCATGGACTTAGGCATGTTCAAATTTTTGAAACATCAAGATTTTGGGTTTTGATTATAAATCAATAAATAATCAAAATTTCGAAAATTCCTTTTGCAAGCTTCAAGATATTACTTTGATGGACGTAATTGCCAAAATTCAGCTAATTTCGGTGAGAAACCAATGATTTATCATTTTTCGTATTTTGAAACATCAAAAAATTGAGTTTTGGGCGAAATTCAAAAAATTACGCCATGCCCCAAAAATGGTCCCGAGGCACCGCCTAGGCGGACCTTCATGCAAAAAATCAGCCGATTTCGTTGAAAAACCGAGGAGTACGGGCCTGGGACCCTTCGCGGCAGGCGGCCTGCGGCCGCGCAAAAATTCATGACATGCACAAATTCAAAAGCTAACGTAACTGCTTTACCATTTTATTTAGTGTTTTTGCTGCTATTTATTTCCCACTACATCCTTTAAAATGTGTGGCAAAATTTTATAATTCTTTGATTCAGCTTGCACAATTCCAGTCATTTCTTCACCCTTTACTCGTTTTTTACCCCTTCATTTTTTTCCTTTATCAATCTGAATAATATGAACGTGACTTGTTTCCGTCTTGTCATTACCATTTTTTGTCCGTAGGTCGATGGAAAAATGAATATACTTCCACTCAACATGCTAACAAGAATGCAAAAATACCGTAAAGGGCAAATGAAATGTAATTGATTGATATAAAGTACCATGAGACAATTCCAGTTTTTAGGAAGAGTCGGTAAAGATGTAGTAGTATTGAAGAAACTCGCCCCGATAGCCACACGAAATGACAGGGGGGCCTTTGCGTGGAAAGCATCTGAGGAATGTGCTATCACTGAGCTGGAGGCGGGACAGGAGTTTGCGGGCGCTGGGCACCTTCACGTCCTTCGTCCACCGCTCCACAACCAGCGTGAACGGCCGACCCACCGTCTGCAACTCACTTCCTCCTTCCTTCCATTTATGGCCCTTTCCTAGCGTCAGAGATTGGGAAATGACCTGAAGTATGGGTCTGAGGAAGGCCGGGAGGAAGTCGAGGTCGTACTTGAACTGCTCTTTGGAGTCTTCGCAGAAGTCGTCTCTGTGCAGAAGTAGGTGGCGAAGGGTGCTGGGCCAGGGCAGGGCGCCGAGGTTGGGTAGGTAGTGGACTGAGATTGCGAGGGCCGTGAGGCTGGGGAGGGCAGTGAGGAAGGGCGCAAGGTGTATGGTGTAGTAGGGTGATTCCTTCCAGTTCGAATCGGATCCATAGAGGTCCAGTCGCAGACGGTGTAGGTGATGGCCAGGTAGCTGCTCCACCAGTGCGTCCAGCTCCTCTTCCTTGCTCTTCTCGCATGGGGCGAGGGAGAGGTTTTGAAGATTGTCGGGAAGGCCGGGGCCGTCCTGCCCCAGCCAGTCGAGGTTGGCAGTCTGGAGGTTGGGTGCGAGGCGGCGGAGTTCAAGGCTGGGGATGAAGTCCGTTTGAAGTCGTCGAAGGCGAGGCATCGGCTGTAGGTCTGCCCAGAACTCTTCTGGCGGCGGATCGGGCATGGCGTCCTCGTCCAAGGGGTCTGAGTAGAAGAACAGTAGCTGGAGCTCAATGAGAGATGCAGGCAGCCATCCTGCCGGCCACTCGTCGTCGTCGATGAAGAGCTCATGGACGAACAGTTGCTCAAGATTAGGGGTGAGTGCGCTGAGATTTGCGCAGCCATAAAGAGTGTAGACTCTGAGACAGATGAGGGAAGGAAGAGGTCGATGTTGGCTTCGCAGGTCAATGTAACCGTGACCGCTGATGTGAAGGGTGTGGAGATTGGGGAGGCCTGGCCAGACGTCGTCGTCAATGTACCCGATACGCAGAGTTTCGGCGCCGGGGAAGAAGAAGCGGAGGTTTGTGTCCTTGATGCCGCGGATGTGGCGAATGGTGGGCTTGGGCTGGGTGCCGAGGCTGCCTCTCTGGTAGTCTTCCACAGAGAGACTGGAAAGACTTGGCGGGAGCAGGTCCCAGAGCTGGGGAGAGATGCGCTGAAGATGGAGCGTGTGAAGACTGGGGTAGAGGCCGGATGCGAAGAGAGGGAGAAGGCTGTGGGGGTCTTGGGCGTGGAAGGAGAGGTGGGTGAGGCAGGGGAGGGAGAGGGAGGGCGGTGGAGGCTCCCGAGTGCAGAGATGAAGCAGCTGGAGGGCCTGGGCTGGGCGCTGCAAGGCGTCCAGGCTGCTAGCAGGGTGTCGGCGGCTGCCGAGGCGAAGGCAGGGCAAGAGGGAGCGGATGGCGAGGTCCTTGCGGCAGCAGCGGTGCTTCTTCACGAAGTGGTCGTCGTTGGGCAGAGCGGGGAGCCAGTCGGAGAGCTGGCGGACGCCGAGGAGGTGGGCCACGAAGCGAAGGCTGCACGGCGCCTGCCCCGCCACCCCGAACAGCACCAGGCTCTTCGCCGGCTCCTGCACCACTTGCCGCAGTCGAAGCAGCCCGCCTTTGCCGCCTTCTCTCGGATCTTCCATTCTCAACTACTACCACTCTGCAAATCACCCACTGCTCAATCACGCTGAAAGCGCAGGCACCAGAACTTTGTTTGCCCCATCAGTGATTTCGTGACGGCCAAGAATTCGCAGATGTTTTGTCTTTCGCGGCTGCCTCTGAGCATCAATGCGCAGTTTTGCACTGCGATCGCGGGCAGTTGAATAGCAGCGTTTGGAGCGAGCGATCAAGTTATTGCCCTAAAAACAAATGGAACAACCTGGACTAAATAAACTTCACCCAAATAGAAGATGCTTGTTGAAATGCACTGGCGACAAGGTAATCTCGGCTGTTGCCAAGAGATGCGCGGCCTTCTCCACCTGGTTCGGCAATGATTTAAAGTGAGAAATGACAATGACTATAAAACAATAGTAAAAAACATAATAGGTCTAGTTATGGTTTCTGAGGGCTTTAATGCGATTTAATTATTATTTAATAAAAATAAAATGAACTTTTTCGAAAATTATTCGAATTTTATGGTTTCTTTTTTCGAGGTTTTTTGCTCATAAATATAGAACAAATCGAAACTGCGCCGATCCCACAAAAACGTCCCGAGCCACCACCTAGCAGGGTTGCCGAATAATGGCCCAGGTAATGCCTGGCCCAGGTAATGCCTGGCCCAGGTAATGCCTGTCCCAGGTAATGCCTGGCCCAGGTAATGCCTGGCCCAGGTAATGCCTGGCCCAGGTAATGCCTGGCCCAGGTAATGCCTGGCCCAGGTAATGCCTGGCCCAGGTAATGCCTGGCCCAGGTAATGCCTGGCCCATGTAATGAAATGGCATGTAATGGCATTACCTGGCCCATTACCTGACCTTTAAAAATCGTTGTCAGAATCTGGAATATCATTACAGAATATATTCTGTTAACAAAATATTTTATTCCGATTTTATTCTGTAATTTTCAGAGGCCAGATTTTGTTCCGATTTTATTCTATAAATTTTGGAGGCCAGATTTTATTCTGATTTTATTCTCTAAGAAATTGGCAAGTGCGGCAACCCTGCCACCCAGACGGACCTTCATGCAAAAAAATCAGCCAATTTCATTGAAAAACCGTGGAGTATGGGCCCTGGACACACATATATATATATATATATATATATATATATATATATATATATATATATATATATATATATATATATATATATATTTATATATATGCTAGGCTACGCTCCGGAGCCTCCGCACCCATGCCCTCCGGCCTCCGGAGTTCTGACTGCCCTGCCCTACGCGGCAGGTGGCCTGCGGCCGCACAAAAATGTAAACAGAACTGAAGAGCGAATGAGGGTATGCAAAAGATGTTTTTTGATGTACGCAATGTTCTTGCAACACAAAGAAATGTCTCGCTGTTTAGCATACTTCAGACTGTTGTCGTCCGCTGGTTTTTCCCAGCCCGGAAGAGTGGCTTTTTCTCGGCAGGTGTAGGCTAGGTTCTGTAAAACCCAATTGAGCTCTGTAAGTCCATCAAATCCCGCCCCTTCTCTTCCAGCAGCAATTCAATGACAGAATGGCAAAATGTGATCCTTCATAGCAATAAACTTAGGGATCTCGAAAACTATTAACGAAATTCTATGAAAAAGTTTCATTTTATTTGTAAAGAATTAATCCGGTTGAACTGAATTTCGTTAGGCAGGATAAAACCTGAAGCGCGTTAGTGAGATTTATTCTTTATTGTTGCTGCTGTTTTGTTTTTATGTTGTTTTGTTGTTGTTTGTCTTCTCAATTATTCACAGACAAACATTAGAACGCAACAAGGCGAAAAGAAAAAACTGTCAAATGCTGCATTCTAAGCCAATGGCTCCAAAAGAAAGGGGTGGTTGCAGCAGGCAGGGAGGCGGGGAATTGGGGATTCCGAGGCACTGGCAGGGACGTGGGCGGCTTGTTTTGGCTTTTTGGACCATTTCCATGAAGGCAGTGTGATGATGCCTGGGCTCCCAAGGCGATCGCCGCTCTCTTTCGACAGCCGTCTGTCTTGCACACCTCACTTCCAAGCTACCTTGCATCGCAAGAACTTCGGAAAGCTCTTTCTGCATTCTCTGCTTCCTGTGCTTCCATCGCCTGCCCAGAGCCTGCAAGCTCGTCAAGAGCCTGCATAGACTCCATTCCCACTCCCCCTTTCTGTCACTTCTCCCTTCTGAGCCTGCCTGCCTGCAGAGACTCCATTTCTCTTGCCCCCTTTCTCATTCAATTCCCCATGGAGAGCTACTACGAGGCCGTCGTCCCGGAGCTGAGCTACGGCTCTTCCCTCTCCGCTGCCACGCCGACGCCCGTATGGCCTCCGCCCCCCGCTTCGTCGTCCCCCGCTTCCTTGCCCGTCCCCAACGCCCTCCTCACCGTCCCCGTCTCCAGCTCTCTTAAGCCCGTCCCCAACTCCACCGCCCCCGTCTCCAGCTTCACTGCCCCCGTCTGCACTGCCCCCATCTCCAACTCCACCGCCCCCGTCCCCAACGCCCGTCTCCCCGCCCCCAGCTTCACCACTCCCGTCTCCGCCGCCCCCGTCTCCAGCTTCACGACCCCCGTCCCCAGCTCTCTCACCCCCGACTCCAGCGTCGTTGCCCCCGTCTCCAACCGCATTGCCCCCGTCAGCAGCTCCGCCAGCTCCGGTCGCCGAGGCCGTCGCCGGCGCCGTAGCCAGTCCCCGGACTCCTTCGAGCCGCTGCACATCGTCGCCCATCCCTTTGCCGGTTCCTCTCCTCTTATTCATCCTCTCTCCGCTGCTCACTGAGCCCCTGAACCCTGCAGAGTTGGGGAAGAACGAGACGTCCCTCATCCTATCCACCGGCCTCAGCTCCAAGCCCCTCCGCGTCGTCAACAGCAGCCCCATTGGTTCCTTCACTTCTCCTTCTCTTCTTCACTCCCCCTTCTCTCCTTCACTCCTCCTTCTCTCTCCTTTACCCCCGACTGAGGCAGGAAACTGGTGTTCCATTTCAGGCCTAAGCTATGAGCAGCGGCTGGCGGCTGCCGCAGAGAAAGTGGTGATGGCAGAGGGGAAGGCCGGGAGCCAGCGTAAGGAGAAAGGTCTGCTCTACACCGTCCAGCATCACCCGGCCCAGAAGAAGGTTTCCATCTTCCTTCCCCACTCCTTCCCTCTCCTCACTTCCAGCGCCCTTCCCAGGCCGTCTCCGCCATCGCACACCGGCGATACTTCGAGCGGGAGCAGAAAGGAATCGGCAAGAGCCTCAAGATCGCCAACAAGCCCAGCCCCGAGAAGCCCCACCCAGCATCCACGACAAGCTCCGCCACCAGGAGCGTCTGCTGGAGCAGGAAGCGGAGCTGGCAGCTCTCCGTCGCCATCGCCACCGCCTACTCCTGCCCTGCTCCTCTGCCCCGAGCCCTCCGCCTCAATATCGTCAACAAGCCCAGCCCCGAGAAGCCCCCACCCAGCATCCACGACAAGCTCCGCCACCAGGAGCGTCTGCTGGAGCAGGAAGCGGAGATGGCAGCTGACCGACGCCATCGCCACTGCCTACTCCTGCCCAACCCACAAACCCAACAACACCCCCCCCCCCCTGCTCCTCTGCCCCGAGCCCTCCGCCTCAATATCGCCCCCCCCCCCCCCCCCCCCCCCCCCCTCAACAAGCCCAGCCCCGAGAAGCCCCACCCAGCATCCACGACAAGCTCCGCCACCAGGAGCGTCTGCTGGAGCAGGAAGCGGAGCTGGCAGCTCTCCGTCGCCATCGCCACCGCCTACTCCTGCGCTGCTCCTCTGCCCCGAGCCCTCCGCCTCAAGATCGCCAACAAGCCCAGCCCCGAGAAGCCCCCACCCAGCATCCACGACAAGCTCCGCCACCAGGAGCGTCTGCTGGAGCAGGAAGCGGAGCTGGCAGCTCTCCGTCGCCATCGCCACCGCCTACTCCTGCCCTGCTCCTTTGCCCCGAGCCCTCCGCCTCAATATCGTCAACAAGCCCAGCCCCGAGAAGCCCCCACCCAGCATCCACGACAAGCTCCGCCACCAGGAGCGTCTG
>JASANA010000064.1:0-28831 GCA_030248095.1 Ptycholaimellus sp. GST1_10
AGGCTGCTCTGGCGCTTCTTGAGCCAAGGCCAGGCTTGGAGGAAGGCAAAGGGAGCAAAAGCAAAAGCCTACGACACCTGGTATTCCCAGGCGGTCCCCCATCCAAGTACTAACCAGGCCCAACGTTGCTTAACTTCGCAGATCGGACGGGATGCGGTGCTTTCAACGTGGTATGGTCGTAGGCGACTGGCAGGCTGCTCTGGCGCTTCTTGAGCCAAGGCCAGGCTTGGAGGAAGGCAAAGGGAGCAAAAGCAAAAGCCTACGACACCTGGTATTCCCAGGCGGTCCCCCATCCAAGTACTAACCAGGCCCAACGTTGCTTAACTTCGCAGATCGGACGGGATGCGGTGCTTTCAACGTGGTATGGTCGTAGGCGACTGGCAGGCTGCTCTGGCGCTTCTTGAGCCAAGGCCAGGCTTGGAGGAAGGCAAAGGGAGCAAAAGCAAAAGCCTACGACACCTGGTATTCCCAGGCGGTCCCCCATCCAAGTACTAACCAGGCCCAACGTTGCTTAACTTCGCAGATCGGACGGGATGCGGTGCTTTCAACGTGGTATGGTCGTAGGCGACTGGCAGGCTGCTCTGGCGCTTCTTGAGCCAAGGCCAGGCTTGGAGGAAGGCAAAGGGAGCAAAAGCAAAAGCCTACGACACCTGGTATTCCCAGGCGGTCCCCCATCCAAGTACTAACCAGGCCCAACGTTGCTTAACTTCGCAGATCGGACGGGATGCGGTGCTTTCAACGTGGTATGGTCGTAGGCGACTGGCAGGCTGCTCTGGCGCTTCTTGAGCCAAGGCCAGGCTTGGAGGAAGGCAAAGGGAGCAAAAGCAAAAGCCTACGACACCTGGTATTCCCAGGCGGTCCCCCATCCAAGTACTAACCAGGCCCAACGTTGCTTAACTTCGCAGATCGGACGGGATGCGGTGCTTTCAACGTGGTATGGTCGTAGGCGACTGGCAGGCTGCTCTGGCGCTTCTTGAGCCAAGGCCAGGCTTGGAGGAAGGCAAAGGGAGCAAAAGCAAAAGCCTACGACACCTGGTATTCCCAGGCGGTCCCCCATCCAAGTACTAACCAGGCCCAACGTTGCTTAACTTCGCAGATCGGACGGGATGCGGTGCTTTCAACGTGGTATGGTCGTAGGCGACTGGCAGGCTGCTCTGGCGCTTCTTGAGCCAAGGCCAGGCTTGGAGGAAGGCAAAGGGAGCAAAAGCAAAAGCCTACGACACCTGGTATTCCCAGGCGGTCCCCCATCCAAGTACTAACCAGGCCCAACGTTGCTTAACTTCGCAGATCGGACGGGATGCGGTGCTTTCAACGTGGTATGGTCGTAGGCGACTGGCAGGCTGCTCTGGCGCTTCTTGAGCCAAGGCCAGGCTTGGAGGAAGGCAAAGGGAGCAAAAGCAAAAGCCTACGACACCTGGTATTCCCAGGCGGTCCCCCATCCAAGTACTAACCAGGCCCAACGTTGCTTAACTTCGCAGATCGGACGGGATGCGGTGCTTTCAACGTGGTATGGTCGTAGGCGACTGGCAGGCTGCTCTGGCGCTTCTTGAGCCAAGGCCAGGCTTGGAGGAAGGCAAAGGGAGCAAAAGCAAAAGCCTACGACACCTGGTATTCCCAGGCGGTCCCCCATCCAAGTACTAACCAGGCCCAACGTTGCTTAACTTCGCAGATCGGACGGGATGCGGTGCTTTCAACGTGGTATGGTCGTAGGCGACTGGCAGGCTGCTCTGGCGCTTCTTGAGCCAAGGCCAGGCTTGGAGGAAGGCAAAGGGAGCAAAAGCAAAAGCCTACGACACCTGGTATTCCCAGGCGGTCCCCCATCCAAGTACTAACCAGGCCCAACGTTGCTTAACTTCGCAGATCGGACGGGATGCGGTGCTTTCAACGTGGTATGGTCGTAGGCGACTGGCAGGCTGCTCTGGCGCTTCTTGAGCCAAGGCCAGGCTTGGAGGAAGGCAAAGGGAGCAAAAGCAAAAGCCTACGACACCTGGTATTCCCAGGCGGTCCCCCATCCAAGTACTAACCAGGCCCAACGTTGCTTAACTTCGCAGATCGGACGGGATGCGGTGCTTTCAACGTGGTATGGTCGTAGGCGACTGGCAGGCTGCTCTGGCGCTTCTTGAGCCAAGGCCAGGCTTGGAGGAAGGCAAAGGGAGCAAAAGCAAAAGCCTACGACACCTGGTATTCCCAGGCGGTCCCCCATCCAAGTACTAACCAGGCCCAACGTTGCTTAACTTCGCAGATCGGACGGGATGCGGTGCTTTCAACGTGGTATGGTCGTAGGCGACTGGCAGGCTGCTCTGGCGCTTCTTGAGCCAAGGCCAGGCTTGGAGGAAGGCAAAGGGAGCAAAAGCAAAAGCCTACGACACCTGGTATTCCCAGGCGGTCCCCCATCCAAGTACTAACCAGGCCCAACGTTGCTTAACTTCGCAGATCGGACGGGATGCGGTGCTTTCAACGTGGTATGGTCGTAGGCGACTGGCAGGCTGCTCTGGCGCTTCTTGAGCCAAGGCCAGGCTTGGAGGAAGGCAAAGGGAGCAAAAGCAAAAGCCTACGACACCTGGTATTCCCAGGCGGTCCCCCATCCAAGTACTAACCAGGCCCAACGTTGCTTAACTTCGCAGATCGGACGGGATGCGGTGCTTTCAACGTGGTATGGTCGTAGGCGACTGGCAGGCTGCTCTGGCGCTTCTTGAGCCAAGGCCAGGCTTGGAGGAAGGCAAAGGGAGCAAAAGCAAAAGCCTACGACACCTGGTATTCCCAGGCGGTCCCCCATCCAAGTACTAACCAGGCCCAACGTTGCTTAACTTCGCAGATCGGACGGGATGCGGTGCTTTCAACGTGGTATGGTCGTAGGCGACTGGCAGGCTGCTCTGGCGCTTCTTGAGCCAAGGCCAGGCTTGGAGGAAGGCAAAGGGAGCAAAAGCAAAAGCCTACGACACCTGGTATTCCCAGGCGGTCCCCCATCCAAGTACTAACCAGGCCCAACGTTGCTTAACTTCGCAGATCGGACGGGATGCGGTGCTTTCAACGTGGTATGGTCGTAGGCGACTGGCAGGCTGCTCTGGCGCTTCTTGAGCCAAGGCCAGGCTTGGAGGAAGGCAAAGGGAGCAAAAGCAAAAGCCTACGACACCTGGTATTCCCAGGCGGTCCCCCATCCAAGTACTAACCAGGCCCAACGTTGCTTAACTTCGCAGATCGGACGGGATGCGGTGCTTTCAACGTGGTATGGTCGTAGGCGACTGGCAGGCTGCTCTGGCGCTTCTTGAGCCAAGGCCAGGCTTGGAGGAAGGCAAAGGGAGCAAAAGCAAAAGCCTACGACACCTGGTATTCCCAGGCGGTCCCCCATCCAAGTACTAACCAGGCCCAACGTTGCTTAACTTCGCAGATCGGACGGGATGCGGTGCTTTCAACGTGGTATGGTCGTAGGCGACTGGCAGGCTGCTCTGGCGCTTCTTGAGCCAAGGCCAGGCTTGGAGGAAGGCAAAGGGAGCAAAAGCAAAAGCCTACGACACCTGGTATTCCCAGGCGGTCCCCCATCCAAGTACTAACCAGGCCCAACGTTGCTTAACTTCGCAGATCGGACGGGATGCGGTGCTTTCAACGTGGTATGGTCGTAGGCGACTGGCAGGCTGCTCTGGCGCTTCTTGAGCCAAGGCCAGGCTTGGAGGAAGGCAAAGGGAGCAAAAGCAAAAGCCTACGACACCTGGTATTCCCAGGCGGTCCCCCATCCAAGTACTAACCAGGCCCAACGTTGCTTAACTTCGCAGATCGGACGGGATGCGGTGCTTTCAACGTGGTATGGTCGTAGGCGACTGGCAGGCTGCTCTGGCGCTTCTTGAGCCAAGGCCAGGCTTGGAGGAAGGCAAAGGGAGCAAAAGCAAAAGCCTACGACACCTGGTATTCCCAGGCGGTCCCCCATCCAAGTACTAACCAGGCCCAACGTTGCTTAACTTCGCAGATCGGACGGGATGCGGTGCTTTCAACGTGGTATGGTCGTAGGCGACTGGCAGGCTGCTCTGGCGCTTCTTGAGCCAAGGCCAGGCTTGGAGGAAGGCAAAGGGAGCAAAAGCAAAAGCCTACGACACCTGGTATTCCCAGGCGGTCCCCCATCCAAGTACTAACCAGGCCCAACGTTGCTTAACTTCGCAGATCGGACGGGATGCGGTGCTTTCAACGTGGTATGGTCGTAGGCGACTGGCAGGCTGCTCTGGCGCTTCTTGAGCCAAGGCCAGGCTTGGAGGAAGGCAAAGGGAGCAAAAGCAAAAGCCTACGACACCTGAGGGCTGTCCTAATATTACCAATCCCATGGGACAGGACAATCAAAATTGGGTCCACTCCTAATATTACTTAAATCCCATGGGATCCCCTTGGGATTGTCCCATCCCCAGGGGACAGGATTAGGTGGGTCCACTCCTAATATTACTAATTGTTCTCTGTCCCCTGTCCCACGCTACAGACACCATCCACTCCTAATATTACTTAAATCCCATGGGATATCCCATCATTTTCGTGGGACAACCACAGACAGGGTGGGGGGTGTCTGTGCATGAGGGACAGAATGAAAAAAGATGGAAATAGGTCTAGTTTTCATTGAGAACTTGATTTACAACCAACTTAGTATAGTATTTCATACTTATTTCAGCTTTTTTTCAACTTTTTGAATTCCGGCAAATATTACACTGTCACATGGCTGTTCTTTGAAGTTTTTGAGCATTATTCTTGGAGGGGCACTCATAATGCTATCTCAGCAGAATAATCGAGATTTTCTGCAGAATTTTGCTGGCAGAGGAGGAGATGGACGAATTGGAAGAGGGGACGCATATTCAGCTTCATCCCACTCCTCCATCATTTTCTACCTCCTTCTCTTCTTTACTGCTTATGTGTCGTTTTCCAGAAGCTCTCTGCATTTATTCCTAGTGGGAGCCATTTCAGCATTCAATCAATTATAGTTGCGCATTTGCTTTACACTCTCCTCTATCCTCTGTCTTATCCCTCGTCCCTTGTTCCAAGCCAATCCTGTGGTCCGCTCCTATTATTTGTCTTCTGATCCCATGGGATAGCAGCATTAATAATAGGACTGAAAAAGCAATCCTATCCCCAAAAGAAGGGACGGGATTCCTTAATATTAGGACAGCCCTCTGGTATTCCCAGGCGGTCCCCCATCCAAGTACTAACCAGGCCCAACGTTGCTTAACTTCGCAGATCGGACGGGATGCGGTGCTTTCAACGTGGTATGGTCGTAGGCGACTGGCAGGCTGCTCTGGCGCTTCTTGAGCCAAGGCCAGGCTTGGAGGAAGGCAAAGGGAGCAAAAGCAAAAGCCTACGACACCTGGTATTCCCAGGCGGTCCCCCATCCAAGTACTAACCAGGCCCAACGTTGCTTAACTTCGCAGATCGGACGGGATGCGGTGCTTTCAACGTGGTATGGTCGTAGGCGACTGGCAGGCTGCTCTGGCGCTTCTTGAGCCAAGGCCAGGCTTGGAGGAAGGCAAAGGGAGCAAAAGCAAAAGCCTACGACACCTGGTATTCCCAGGCGGTCCCCCATCCAAGTACTAACCAGGCCCAACGTTGCTTAACTTCGCAGATCGGACGGGATGCGGTGCTTTCAACGTGGTATGGTCGTAGGCGACTGGCAGGCTGCTCTGGCGCTTCTTGAGCCAAGGCCAGGCTTGGAGGAAGGCAAAGGGAGCAAAAGCAAAAGCCTACGACACCTGGTATTCCCAGGCGGTCCCCCATCCAAGTACTAACCAGGCCCAACGTTGCTTAACTTCGCAGATCGGACGGGATGCGGTGCTTTCAACGTGGTATGGTCGTAGGCGACTGGCAGGCTGCTCTGGCGCTTCTTGAGCCAAGGCCAGGCTTGGAGGAAGGCAAAGGGAGCAAAAGCAAAAGCCTACGACACCTGGTATTCCCAGGCGGTCCCCCATCCAAGTACTAACCAGGCCCAACGTTGCTTAACTTCGCAGATCGGACGGGATGCGGTGCTTTCAACGTGGTATGGTCGTAGGCGACTGGCAGGCTGCTCTGGCGCTTCTTGAGCCAAGGCCAGGCTTGGAGGAAGGCAAAGGGAGCAAAAGCAAAAGCCTACGACACCTGGTATTCCCAGGCGGTCCCCCATCCAAGTACTAACCAGGCCCAACGTTGCTTAACTTCGCAGATCGGACGGGATGCGGTGCTTTCAACGTGGTATGGTCGTAGGCGACTGGCAGGCTGCTCTGGCGCTTCTTGAGCCAAGGCCAGGCTTGGAGGAAGGCAAAGGGAGCAAAAGCAAAAGCCTACGACACCTGGTATTCCCAGGCGGTCCCCCATCCAAGTACTAACCAGGCCCAACGTTGCTTAACTTCGCAGATCGGACGGGATGCGGTGCTTTCAATGTGGTATGGTCGTAGGCGACTGGCAGGCTGCTCTGGCGCTTCTTGAGCCAAGGCCAGGCTTGGAGGAAGGCAAAGGGAGCAAAAGCAAAAGCCTACGACACCTGGTATTCCCAGGCGGTCCCCCATCCAAGTACTAACCAGGCCCAACGTTGCTTAACTTCGCAGATCGGACGGGATGCGGTGCTTTCAACGTGGTATGGTCGTAGGCGACTGGCAGGCTGCTCTGGCGCTTCTTGAGCCAAGGCCAGGCTTGGAGGAAGGCAAAGGGAGCAAAAGCAAAAGCCTACGACACCTGGTATTCCCAGGCGGTCCCCCATCCAAGTACTAACCAGGCCCAACGTTGCTTAACTTCGCAGATCGGACGGGATGCGGTGCTTTCAACGTGGTATGGTCGTAGGCGACTGGCAGGCTGCTCTGGCGCTTCTTGAGCCAAGGCCAGGCTTGGAGGAAGGCAAAGGGAGCAAAAGCAAAAGCCTACGACACCTGGTATTCCCAGGCGGTCCCCCATCCAAGTACTAACCAGGCCCAACGTTGCTTAACTTCGCAGATCGGACGGGATGCGGTGCTTTCAACGTGGTATGGTCGTAGGCGACTGGCAGGCTGCTCTGGCGCTTCTTGAGCCAAGGCCAGGCTTGGAGGAAGGCAAAGGGAGCAAAAGCAAAAGCCTACGAGCCCTGGTATTCCCAGGCGGTCCCCCATCCAAGTACTAACCAGGCCCAACGTTGCTTAACTTCGCAGATCGGACGGGATGCGGTGCTTTCAACGTGGTATGGTCGTAGGCGACTGGCAGGCTGCTCTGGCGCTTCTTGAGCCAAGGCCAGGCTTGGAGGAAGGCAAAGGGAGCAAAAGCAAAAGCCTACGACACCTGGTATTCCCAGGCGGTCCCCCATCCAAGTACTAACCAGGCCCAACGTTGCTTAACTTCGCAGATCGGACGGGATGCGGTGCTTTCAACGTGGTATGGTCGTAGGCGACTGGCAGGCTGCTCTGGCGCTTCTTGAGCCAAGGCCAGGCTTGGAGGAAGGCAAAGGGAGCAAAAGCAAAAGCCTACGACACCTGGTATTCCCAGGCGGTCCCCCATCCAAGTACTAACCAGGCCCAACGTTGCTTAACTTCGCAGATCGGACGGGATGCGGTGCTTTCAACGTGGTATGGTCGTAGGCGACTGGCAGGCTGCTCTGGCGCTTCTTGAGCCAAGGCCAGGCTTGGAGGAAGGCAAAGGGAGCAAAAGCAAAAGCCTACGACGCCTGGTATTCCCAGGCGGTCCCCCATCCAAGTACTAACCAGGCCCAACGTTGCTTAACTTCGCAGATCGGACGGGATGCGGTGCTTTCAACGTGGTATGGTCGTAGGCGACTGGCAGGCTGCTCTGGCGCTTCTTGAGCCAAGGCCAGGCTTGGAGGAAGGCAAAGGGAAGGTGACCGCGGAGCGCACCACCTCTACGCTTACAATATGAATGCATGGAATTTTGTCAGTGCTAAGAGCAAGTCTGTGGTTTCTCAACCATTTTTGAAAGTAAGCACATATTTGGAATCGCTATATATGACTTGTGAACAAAAAAACTCAAGTCCTCTGTTCAATTCTTAGCCATTCAGATGTTACTGATTAATGATGACATTGTCGTGCATGAAAGTTAGTCACTCAAGAAAGTAAGTCTGTGGTTTCTCAACCATTTTTAAAAGTAAGCACAGATTTGGAATCGCTAAATACGACTTGTGAACAAAAAAACTCAAGTCTTTAGTGCAATTCTTAGCCGTTCAGGTGTTACTAATTATTGATGACATTGCCATGCGTGAAAGTTTGTCACTCAAGAAAGTAAGTCTGTGGTTTTTCAATGATTTTCAAAAGTAAGCACAGATTTGGAATCGTTATATACGACTTGTGAACAAAAAAACTCAAGTTGTCTGTGCAATTCTCAAGATTACAGGTGCTACAGCGCAAAAACTGTATATTGCAATGTTTAAACCTTTCTACCCAAATAAGTAATGTTTCATATGCTCGGAAACCAGGTCTACCCCTCCAGATCTTCCTAAAATTGCATTACCTTTCAGGAAAAAAAAAGTTTGTCCCAATCCGTTGAGAATTCGCCCGTTCCCAGCATTTCCAGATATATATATATACATACACATGAGGACAAAAGTTCAGTAACCTCTATAGACCGCGGAGCGGCCCTTCGGGCCGCTCCGCGGTCAAAAATGCCTCTCTGATGAAAGATGATGCTGGCACTGCCAGTGTGGGTACACTGATAGTGCTGGACCATTTCCTTTGATGCTCATGTTGTAACTCCTACCACGATTATGTTACCATACCTATCAAAGCGCTGGTTTTGACTTGCTTGAATGCTGCCATGATGCCACCCAGATGCCTTAGGAGAGGCCTAACATGAGTCTTGTAAGGGCTGTCAGCATTAGGCACATTTTAGCTAGCCTTCCATCAATGCAGACGTGGCGCAGTTGGTAGTGCCCTTGGCTTTCAAGTGGAAGCCAAGGGTTCAAGTCTAATAGACTTGATACCGATTTGCCATGTTCTGTATTTTGTTTTTTTTTATTTTCTTTTGTTGATGTGCAGGTCTCAGCCCTTGGACCATTCCCTTTGCTGGGTTACTGTAGCCTGCCTCTGCACTGGCCAACATGCCCCTTCCAACATCACCCACTCCTTCAACCTTCCCCTGGCAAGAGTATGCATGGCTCATGTGGTAGTGCTCTAGCCCCAGTTTTGAGACCAGGCTGGTTCAATCCTCCCCCCTTGCTTTTGTCTTTCCTTTCTTCTTCAAACTTCTAGGTGGACTTGGTTGACATTAACTTTGTTTAGGTGACAGGTAAAGATGAGTAATTCAGAGATGAGCAATTAGAGATTAAGTGTTAAGCAGGGATGAGCAATTTGAAAGTGAAAGTGATGAGGAGTTATTAGAAAGTGAAAGTGATGAGTTCTTAAGTAGAGATGAGCAATTAGAAGTGAAAGTGATGAGTCATTAAAAAGTGAAAGTGATGAGCTAGCAGGAAACCACTCTCATTTTCAATGGGACTTTGAAAAAGGCGGGCATTTGAACACAGGCACTGGAGGTGTACGATTAGTAGTGAATATCCGATCCGATCAAATGAAGAATAGTTATATGTCCTTGCTCCCAATCTGCTGCTTGTTTACAAAGCAAAAAGCGAAAACTTTAAATGAGCGGTATAAAACTTGTTTAACAACGATTGTTTGGTATAGTCATGTCGAGGTCCTAGACCATTCGTACATACCATCGCGTGGTAACGTTCGCACATGTCTCTATAAAACATATATCAGACGATCATTATAAGCTATGGTATAAAGCCGCTAGTTTAAAATTTACAACTCTCGCCATGAAGATGTACTAGATAAATAGTGAAAGTTTAAACTGGCGGGTTTCTACCATAGCATAGAAAGATCGTCTGATATATGTCTTTTGAAGACATGTGCAAAAGTTCCCATGGAGTATGCTCGTTGTACATATGCTTAACGTTGGAATTTGAAGCGGCGGCTTCCTACCATAGCTTGAAAAGATCGTCTGCTATATGTCTTCTGAAGGCATGTGCAAAAGTTCCCACGGAGTATGCTCGATGTACATATGCTTAACGTTGGAATTTGAATAGGCGGCTTCGTACCATAGCTTATGCTCTATGTGTGATGTAGGCTTTCACTTGTCGTCCCGCGACTCCTCACCCCCACGTGGGAACGTTTACACCTGTCTGCAATGGACGTATAGCAGACGATCATTCTAGCCTATGGTACAAGGCCGCGTATTTGAAATTTGTATTTACCCTTTGAAGACGTACTAGATAAAGCTCCAAAGTTTGAAACGGCGGGCTTGTACCATAGACTAGAATGATCGTCTGCTATACGTCTTTTGCAAACAGGTGTAAACGTTCCCACGTGGGGGTGGGGAGTCGCGGGACGACGTCTCACCCCTCTGACTACTACTGGCCAGGTGGGTCAAAGGGCAGGGTGGGGATGGGATGGATGGGACAGGGGTTAGCTTATGAGCTCGGGGGATTTTGCAAAGCTTATGGGCTGCAAGGAGCTGAAGAGGCCCTCGCATTAGGCCGCCAAAGCTCTGCTCCTCCATAACCACGAGGAGCCGGTGACCTTCTGCTGCCCCTGTCAGTTCCAAGGCCGCCCTCAATCCCACCACTCCCAAGATCAGCCTCAAGACACCCTCACCCGCTCCGCCGCCCAAGCTGGCCTCGTTCCTTTGCTAGCCCTGGAGAAGCGGCCTTCATCTCATCCTCAGTCACATCCTCGTTTTTTCACTCGCTTACTCCAGAGCCTGGCATACTATTTGAAGCAGAGACAGACCGATTGAAGCAAAGAAAGGCGTTGAGCATTTCAGCGACGGTCGCTGTTTTGAAACCAGTGGTTTTTGTGTTGGCGGAGATGAACAAGCGCGGCATCGCCCACAAGGACCTGAAACCACAGAATATCATCTGGCTAAAGCCGAAAACGTTCAAGGTTCCAGCTCGCTGTACATCCTCACTACAATGTCTGCGGGACCTTTGCTTTCAGCTCTGCGACTTCGGCTGCCACAGCCCCATTTTCTCGGCCCACCCTGGCTGATGCTGCGAATACACTTCCATCGAGCGACTTGGTCCCCTCCATCCTTTTTGCTTTCTATTTCTAAGCACATCCTTTGGCAGAGTGGAAAAAGGCAAGCCTTACCCAGATCGCGAAAAAGGGGACGCCTTCGCACTAGGCCAGATGCTTCAGCACGCCCAAGACTCGTCACACTCACTTTACCTCGCTCACCCTCATGGATGAGAAGGAAGAGGTCCGATTCTTCTTTCTCGATTTATTTGTTTGTCCGTGTCTTTGCCACTATACTAGACCTAGACCCTGCCTTCGCATCCGCATGCCTGAAAGCAGCGTTTTTTTAGATCTGCCAACTGCGACAGCTGCTTGCTGCCAGCAAGAAAAAAGTGGTCGCCCTCCAAAAGAAGCTGGATGACATCACTGTCTTGGTAGCAAAGCTCAACAGTGTGCTCAAAATCTGATCTGTTTTGGCCCTTTTTTTCAATAAGTTATTTTACGATGTTGTTTGTGGTCTCAGTTCTGCTACTTTTGTGAAGCAGCCCCTCTTGCGGCTAGTCAAGGAAGGTTAAATAAATTTTATGAGTGCACAATTTTAAGCACAATCAAACGAAGCAAGAGCAAGTGACGCATAATATAATGATGATTCTAAGCAATAAAACAGGCCAATCTCGGATTAACTCTGAGACCACGAAAAAGCACTGGTTTTTCACTTTTCGTTTTTTACCATTTGTTTGCGCTCTGAATAAATAATATGGGAAGCAAACCGTAGAAAGTTTTAGAATTGCTTATCGTGTAGGTATTATTGGGCATGAGTTCCAAGCATAACTTTCACACGTCAAGCATCAAACAGGCGGAAAGTTGTGGACAGTAGAGGTGTCTGAACACTTGGTAACTGCATAAATACGACAATCAGGCTTCCTAATAGTGCAGTAGGGTTGCAGGAGACGACGAGCCTTGTCAAACCAGGATGAAGGAAATCTAGGGTCGTAAATGCCTAGCTTGTAATTCTGGGAAGAATTCATATCCATAAGAACAAGAGAGCCTTGGTAAGGGAAGAGGGATATCAGATGCGTGCGTAGGTGTAGGCAATGCAAAACGCCCAGCTGGAACAGCAGCTCGGGCCTCATCTGAATCTCTCTCCGCTGTTCTAACTGTTCTAACACAAAGGTCAGAAAAAGCCAGAAAATCCAATTTTCGGGCCATCGAAATTCATCTGGAGCCGCCAGAAAAATCTGGGGAGGATGTAAATCGAATCATCTGGGTCGAAGCCCCTAAAAACAGCGGAATGACGGAATCCAGAGATGGTTGCCATAATGGTGGAACAATGGCCGCTGTTCATGGGTGTTCTAATAGGCGACGGCTGGGGTAAGAGATTGAGGAATGGAAGGAGATCCTCGATTTTTCGCGGCACTTGAATTATGCAAAATACGGGCAAGTCATAAGTAGGTATATGCAGACCTAGACCACCTCCACTTTCCAAATCGCCTAGCACATAAAGCCAATATCTAGTGCTAGCAAGCAGTTGTAAAAGATACTGCAGTCTAAAAGCGAGAATGGGTGGAATTGGAGCGAGCGGCATCCTGCAATATGTTAGGATTTGGCGAGAGACTGGGCAGCATAGTTTTTTACACCGATGGGTACTCAAAGCTAAATTCTACTTTTCTTTTTGCTTACAATTTTTGGCCCACTGAACTCCATAATCTAGTGTGTAATGCCGTCGCGTATCAGCCAACATTTTAGTTGCTATGTTTCATAAAAAGGGAGTCAAAAATCTATGAGTCGCCCATTCGTGCTCTTATCAGTAACCGCATCATAAATTAAATTTTAGGGAAGGGAAGTGAAAATGATGGAATCGCCCACAAAGTCTCGGCTTTCAAAATATTGCGACCTGAACGTGCAGCGTGAAGTCCTGCTGGAGGGAGGCAGAGTTGGGCGATGCCTGCACACTTGGAGCTTGGTCCATGAGCAGGAGAGAGCCCTGGTTGGGAAGCAGGGAAATGAGATAGCTAGAAGGGGTAGGCTTAGATTGGCCTATGGTGGGAAAGCGCTTCTTGACCACTGTAGAGGTCGCCTGCAATCAATGCCAGTGAAAAAGAAGCAGCGTGAAATCATGGACAGGTTGGGAGGGAGCTGTGAGGTGGAGTTAACCTGGAAGGTGAGGATCCACAGGAGGTTGCAGTAGCGGACCCTGGCTCTGCGGATGAGACGCCGTTTTTCGTCCGCGCCTTGAACGTAGGCTTCCACTTGGAGACCCACCCTGCAAACGCCATCCCCAATCCTCTCATTCACTCACACTCTCTATTTAGGTGATCACGGATCTATCCAGGGATTGCAGTTGAACTGGTCCCACCAGCGTCCCGCCACCAAGGTCACATAGAAGCCTAGTACGAAGGTGATGGGCATCTCAAGGGAGCTTTGAAAGGATCGGACAAGAAAGATGAGGGAGGCAAGATGAAAGAAGGTGAGTAAAGTCCTTCATGTAGGCGGCGAAGTGCTGGAAGAGGCGGCGATAGCCTCCGACGAGCAGAAAGCGGTAGACTGCCGCCATAGCGTAATAGGCCACGATGAAGATCAGCATCTCCTTGTACAGCAGCCGATAGATGGGACCCTGCATTGCGGTGCATATTCGTATATGCATTTCATATTAGCCATAGTTCTCTGTGCATTAACGCTAATGCTTTTTCAAGATTGGTTAAAATTACATGACCGCGTCTGGTAAGGAACTGAACCCTCCATCTGGTAAGGAGCTTGAGGTGCTGGCTCCTCTGCCGTCGCCTCTCCTGCGCTTTGGCCAACGGCCAAAAACCAGGATCATGTATGGCCATGCACACAATTCCAGCCCAACTGCTTTGAAAGGTTGGCAAGATGAACAGGCATTCGTGAGAAGGAAAAGGGCTGACCGAACTGGAGCATTTGAAGGCAGCAAAAAGAGAAAATGCGGCACAACAATGAGCTTAACTGAGAGGTGGTCAAAACATGGAAGGTGAGTGTGGAATAGTGAGAAACGGCAAGAAGCCAATTTACGTCTTACTTTTGGAGGGTGGTAAATAAGCTCTAGGGCGAGGTAAATGAGAGACTCTATGAGCTGGGCCACCAACACCATTGAAGGACGAGATAAACTTTCAATTTTCATATAGGATTACGCAAAAAGTGCCAAAGGCGCTTTCATTTCCATTCTTCAAAAAATTATTTGAAAATATGGTCTTTCACTATTCATGTCTTAGTTATTCAGTAATTTGTCATATAAGGTCACTAAAAGTCGAAATTTTGAGCTACATTTGTTTACAACTATCGACCTGCAACCCATTAGGTTTTCAGAAAATTGTTACCCAAACAGTAAACACAATTAGTGATTGGTCATCAAACCGAGACTAACGACTTTTGCGATGGGGCCTCTTGTTCTCTGGAATTGATTAAGTCGTATTTAAACATCTGAATCGGAACAGTGTCAAAAATAAATTCAAATATCGCCATAAATCTAATTACACACATTGCGAACTCTTTCTTTGGAGCCTAAGTTTGGAAAAAGAAGCAGAAGGCAGTGGCAGAAGGCTTCGATCAACCCAGGCGCAAAACAGGTGCATTATCTCAAATCATCTGGAAGAATTTCCAATCTCCGATCTCCCTCATTATATCGCAATCCTATTATTCACCACTGTTTGCCATGAGTGATCCCGCATGTTTAGCAATCGGATTCCATAAAGTGTGCCCATTTCAGGCGAAGGGGCCCGAGGTGGCACCAACTGAAAAGAGAGGCAGTTCTGGGCGATGGCGATTAAGCAAATTCATGCTCTTCGGATGTGCTCACCCACCACGGGGACGTCAGCGTAGTCCCTTCAAATGTAAGCCCCTTTTAGCTGTTCTAACTGCTTTAAATTTGTAACACTCGGGGCAGGGCAGTCAGTTCCTTGCTTTTCAGCCAGCGGCAAGGCAGAAGCGGATGCTACCTGAGCAAGCAACGGATCCTCAACCACCTTCACAACAGCCTCGAGGCCCTGCATTCTCACACGGTCTTTGGCCTCCGGAGCTCTGACTGCCCTGCCTTTCGCGGCCCTGCCTTTGGCTTCGCAATAAATAGATATATTATTCCAGCATGGTATACCTCAACCGCTTCCGATTCTAGGACATTTAGGTGGAGCACACTTGGGTCGGAATCCTTGGGTCTAGGACACTTGGGACTACCCCTCTACACCTTTCTTGACCTTTTGCGACTTGGTAGAGGTTGACTATAGGATTTACCTCATAGCAGACTTGAGTGAGCAAAGCAGTGTCTTGGATTTTTACTACCCGATTATGAGGAGCCTTAATTTTGTTTACTTGAAGTCCCGCGGTGTGTCGAGACATTCATTCCCGGACTCAACGTCCGTTACTCACCGGAGATCATTCGACCTTCCCCGCATTGTGGCCATGTTTGCTTGCCATTTGCAATCTTGACCGGCTTTAGACATTCGAGTACCGTAGGGTCATTTCCAGCCAGAGAATCTCGCTTTATAATTCCGATGCTGTTGGAAGAGCTGCGAGGTGTGGTGGATGGTGTTGTGTCGCTGTGGAGGATGGTGGATTTAGAGTGGCCGTGTTTCGCCCATACTGATGCTGATGCTTTGGCCCCTCCTGGCCCCCATCTCCTCCTGCGCCTCCTCAAACCCCTCCTACCACCCCACTCCCTTTTGAAACGCCCCAGTCACATGTAGTTTGCCTTCATCCTCACAGGGGCCGTTTATTGATTGCAGACAGCAATCGGAGGGCGAACTTTAAATTGGGTCATTATTCGCGTCAGAAATTGAGTACCTCGCTTCCCAGAACGCTTCATTATTTACGCCCTTTTTGCGGTGCTCCTAGAGCGGGTACAGCCATTTATGTGGTGACTCGATGCCATAATACCTCGACCCCCTATACCTATTGCAGGATGCCGTATCTGAACCGCATCCCAGGCGTGCCCACCATCGCCTTTCTGAAACTTTTGCACCTGTTCGTAGGGATAGACTATAGGCTGTATTTGATAGCAGATTTGAGTACGCAGGGCAATGCCTTGGATTATTTGCTGCCAGTCTATGAGGAGGCATTGTTTTGCTTACTTATAGTACCCCGATGCGTTGAGACTTTCATTCCGGGGCTTAGGCTCCGTCACTCCCCTCCCATCATTCGACCTCCTCCAAACTCTGGCCATGTTTGCTTACCCTTTTCGTTCTTAACCGGGTTTAGAAATGCAAGCACCGTACGTTCATTTCCGGCTTGAGAATCAGAGTTTATTATTCCGATGCTGTGTGCTGAGTTGAGAGGTGTAATAGATGGTGAGACTGCTGGATGTGTAGCTGTAGAAGACTCTGGATTTAGAGTTGGCGTATTTCGAACTGCAGGTCTAAATACGCCCGAAATACACTAGCTCCTCCTCCTACTCCTACGCTTCCTTCTCCTACGCTTCCTACTGCTACTCCTACCGCCCCACTCCCACTAGAAATGCCTACCTCTCACGTTGTTTGCATTTACCCTCATGAGGGCCGCTTACTGATTGCGGATAGCAATCGTAGGGGCAACTTTAGATTAGGCCATTACTCGCGCCAGGATGTGACTACCTGGTTTCCTAGAATGTTACGATACTTACGCCCTTTTTGTGGGGCTCCCAGAGCTGGAACATCAATTTATGTCGTTACGCGATGCCATAATACCTCGACCCCCTATACCTTTCCACCTGGTCGATAAATTCACAGCCCTCACCACTCACGGAATCCTAGAAAATAACTTGAAGAGCAAACTGCAACGAAAATCCTGCCATTGTACCAGGCTATTTTTTGCACAATGGATTGGTCAGCATTTCTAAAATCGCGTGATTATTGGCACGGTTTTTGAAAGGAACATGAAAGGCTGATTGGAAGAAAGCGCGGCTTGAGCATTCATTTCTTCAATATCACCCAGCAAGATGGGGAAACGGGCATAAACATGCGCGTTTGAAAGCGAAGTTGAATTATAAGGCAGCAAGATATGATTTCACTGGTCCACACATTTCATGTTCAGGATTTTGATTCCAGTGATGCATTTTTGGACTGCCATTGCAGGTGAAGATGCTAGCAGTTGTGGATAAGGATAAGATAAGAGGGTGGATTTTTTTCTAAATGTGCATGACCATGGATGAAGCTAGACCAAAAGCTCCTTTTTTCATCCGTATGTCCCTCGAATTCAAAGCAGCGCGCGTTGCGAACTCTCAAAGGCTTCTCTTTGCGATTGCGACTCTGCGCGGTTTCATTTCAGTTTCACAACTTCTCTCCGAAAATATTTGTTGTCTTTCGGCTTGTTGCAAGAAAACATTTGCTTACCTTCATCTTTCCTCTAAAATTTTTTTAGCAGTTTATGCCCTACCAATCAATCTTTTTCTAGTTTTTCATTCGTTCTAAAAACACGAGCGTAAAAACAAAGAAATTAATCCGTTTTGCAGAAAGGTGAAATGAAACGTAAAATGCAGCCGGCCGATGAAGGCCGCCCTTCGAAAAAGCGGCGGCAGAAGAAAAAGCGCCAAGCTCAGTTCGCCCAGAAGAGCGTCTCCCTCAAATCCACCCCCAATCCCAGCAAGGAGGCCAGCGCTAGCGTCAAACTACCTCTCAGCGAAACCGATCCGACTCCAAAGCAGCCTGGTTTCTTCCTCTTCAATCACTCGATGCAGTTAATCATAAACTGGAAATTGCAGCAGTGGACAGTTCCCTGGACTCCGAGCCAGAAGTCCTGGAGCCCGTCAAAAACGTCTGGCCCAAGCGCTTCTGGCCAGCCAACGGCGAAGAGGTCCCATTATTCTACTCTATCAAAGCCCCTTGTCCTTATTTGGAGAAACATTGAAAGGATGGAAGCATAAGCAGGTACATTTGCAGATAGGCGAAGCACTGCAGCGAGCGGTGGAGCTGAGCACAGCGCCGGGCATCCTGCTGGAGGGACCCGTGGGGGCCGGCAAAACCTGGGCCATCACTGCCTTCGCGGCCTCCAAAGGACGTCGGGTAGCTTCTTTGCCCTTCCTTCCCCCTTGCTTCAGCTTAAACCCCAAGAGTACAGGCCCCACCGGAGTTTGCCTCCCTGCAGCTGGGTGAGGAGCTGGACGGCAAGGCACTGCTTGGCTACTACGACTGCACCGAGGTTCAGGCAGCCATCTTTGAGTGCCAGGACATCGCTAGCGATGCCATCCTTATCATTCCTTTTCAACCTAAACCTAAGCTTAGACTTTGATTTTAGCCTAGGCTCAGGCTTAGGTTGAAAAAGATGGTATCGCCCGCGATGTCCCGCTTTCCTGAGGAGAGCATTTGGCTAGCCAATCAAAACTAGCTAGGTTTTCAATCTTGCAATCAATTTGGCTAGCTAGTATACTCCCTTCATGCTAACCAATCAAAGGAGGCTGCAAATGAAAAGTGCTGCAGGTGCCGGGTGAGTTCATCTGGCGCGAGGGAGTCCTGGGCACGGCGCTGCGACGAGGCGGCTGGCTGCTGCTGGAGGACTTGGACTCAGCGCCGGTAGACCTGCTTCCACTCCTCTTCGCCGCTTGTCAGGATCGTCGTCTGGAACTGCCCGGTCGAGGCCAGCTTCAGGCCCATCCCGACTTCCGCCTCTTCCTCACCATTCGGTGCAGTCACCTTTTCGGGTCAATGTAATCTAGAGAACAGTACAATTCTAGAACGGGTCTATGCTAAGAAAGCCTAAGCCTCAGCCTAAGCTGACACCTAAGCCGAAGCCTTCTTTAGAAAAATTGCACTGTTCTCTAGATTATATTGACCCCACCTTTGCCTTCTAGAAGGAAAAGAAGTCATGGACTGACAATTGCAGGACTCGGGACGGTGGTGGAGGAGTGAAGGCGGAGAAGGCGGCCTACCTGGACAAGTTCTGGCTCCGTATTCGTCTCCCATCACCTTCTGCAGGCGATCTGACACGGGTCTTTCCTTTTATTTTGGGGGTTTTGTCAACGATTGCGGGAGTAAGCGAATTTTCTAGATGCTGGTCAGCTCCCATGCCAGTCTAAGCAGCATTGGCGGGCGACTCGCGGAGATCGCCACCAGCTGGCTTAGTCTCTACAATGAAAGTAGCGCAGGACGAGGCCGACTGCTTGGAACCCGGTTACTGGCCCAATTCCTTGGATTGGTCAGACAAAGAAACTCAATCTGGGCTCGCAGAGAGGTGATGAAATGGGGCCGACGGGTGGAGGCTGCCAAGGCAGCGGAGGACCTGCAACTACTTTGGCGAGAGGCCTACCAGGTTTGTCTCTTCATTCACCCCTCATCATTCCTCCTTCAAAGGCAGAGTTGTCCTGCAGGTGTTCTGCGCCCACATTCCGCAGATGGAGCAGCGAACCCGCCTGGCGGTGGCCCTCGGTGCCAAGCTCAACGTGCCCAAAGAGACGGTTCAGGATTGTTCCTGCTAAGGAGAGAAGGAACAGGGGATGGGGCTGTTTAGGTGGAGTACTACATGCACAAGCACCAGGTGAACGTGGAAGTCACCACCAAAAGCTTCAAGGCCGGCAAGTACAGTCTGCCTCGCCGGCAAGACGATACATCAACGGCTGTGGCTAAGCGGTTATTTAGCAATTCCTCCATAAAAGTATTCTTGATGGTCGATTATACTGTCAAACAGAGTCTATATCCATGGGTATCACAACAAGAAGCAAGTTCTTAGTTTTATGAATCTTTTCCTTCTCGATGTCCCCCATCCAGAGTTAACTGAGGCAAGAACCAAGATGAGTGGGTAGGGAAGAGTAAAGGAGATTGTGTTTGCAGACGAGACGGCTTTGCTCTGCACCGCTCAGCACTTTTAGTGCTGGAGGAGGTAGTAGCAGCAGTTGCCGGCTCCGAGCCCGTTCTCCTGGTAGGCGAGACAGGGGCAGGGAAAACAGCCCTCTGCCAGTTCCTCGCCCGCCAGCTGGGCATCCAGCTCCACGTCCTCAACATGAGCCAGCAGAGCGAAAGCTCCGACATCCTTGGAGGGTGCTCTTTCAAAGGTCTCCTGAGGATGGGGTAAAGAGGAACAAAGTGCAGGCACAAGCCGGTGGCCATGGCCTTCCTGCTGAGCCGACTAAAGGACGACTATGTAGCCCTATTCAACGCTACGTTTCCCGCTCAGAAGAATACCAAGTTCCTCGGCCATGTTCAGGTACTCGAGATTATGATGTTTCACTGGATCCATATACCTCTTGTAATGGCTTAATCTCCAATCTATCTAATACAGACTAAAATTGAAGAACTGCCTCGCCTCTGGCAAGGAAGCGGAGCTGCTGGGGCTGATCTGGGAGACGGGAAAGACGGCAGAGGCTAAATCGACCGGGGAGCCACTTCGGCGCTGGCATCAGCTTCTTGCTCGCGTCGCCAAACTACGCCGTCTGATGGCTGGACAGGCCAACAAGCTCACGCCATTCGCCTTCATTCAGGTGCCGCCTACCTGATCTCTGTCCAAAAGGGGCGCTGACAGGGCTTTGGCTTGGCAGGGAGTGGTGGTGAGTGCAGCGGAGGCGGGTGATTGGGTGCTGCTGGACGAATTGAACCTGGCCTCTCCTGAGACCTTGTCCATTCTCGCTCCTCTACTGGATGCCGTGGGTCGCCGCTGCGAGCTGATGCTGCCGCAACGGTTCCCTTTTTCATTCCATCTACTGCTCCTTTCCTATACTGCAATTGAGCCATTGTTTGCTTTGGCTCAATTGCAGTATAGGAAAGTATGCCTCACGGGTTTGCAGAGCAGAGGCAGTGGGAGTGTCGCCGAACTTCCGCCTCTTCGCCTGCATGAACCCGGCCACGGACGTCGGCAAGGCAGAGTTGGCGCCGGGCATTCGCAGTCGCTTCACGGAGATCTTCGTCCACGAGGTCCTCTTGTCCTTCATCCTCACATCCCCTACTGAGAAGGAAGTAGTTGAAGGTGGAGAAGCGGGAGGAGCTGGTGGTGATCGCGGAGGCCTACCTGAGCGGCCTCTCCGTGTCGGCCCAGACGCTGGCTTCTCTGGTGGACTTCTACCTGGCTGTTCGGGCAGCCGCTCCTCGTCTGGCTGCCGACTCCTGGGGCCATCATCCCTATTTCAGGTTCCCTTTTTCATTCGCCCACTCCCCTAGTCGCTCATTTCAAAAGGGGTATATTGGCAGCCTGCGGAGCTTCTGTCGAGCCCTGTCCTACGCTGCTCGAAACGTTTTCGGCAGCGTGCAGCGATCGCTTTTCGAGGTCTTTACGCTTCTGCTAGAGAAAAAGCGAGTGAAGGAAAGAGGCTGGTTTGACAGGGTCTCTGCCTGAGCTTCCTGACAGAGGTGGAGGCAGGGAGTCGACCGTTGGTGCAAAAGCTCGCTGTTCAAGCTCTCTTTGCCGCCGACCCTCAAGCCCTGCGTCCTCTCCTCGCCAACCCCGGGCCCCGGCCTTCAGCCAAGCACATGTTCCCTTCCCTTTCTTCATTTATCTAATGCCATCTTGCCTAGGAAGAAAGATTAGGATGAGGAAGAGAAGAAGGGGGTTTTCAGCTTGGTGGAAGGCTACTGGCTGAAGTGCGGAGAGCTGAGGCTGGAGGAGGATGCCAGCTACGTCATTACCCCCACCGTACGCCGCAACCTTCGCGATCTGGCCCGTATCCTCACAGCCAAGTTCCTCTCATCTCCAATCTTTTCTGTCTAGTCCAAAATATTCTAGCAATCTAGGCTTTCTCAAAAAAGCTGTTTCTGCATCTGAATTTAGGCTAACAGCAAATCTAGCACGTTTATTCAGAAAAAAATGTTGAAATTGGTGGACGTAAAAGACATGATGAGAGTGTACATAAATTACCCAGTGCTGTTTTATGCCCAACTCAAAATATTCTAGTAATCTAGGCTTGCTCAATAAAGCAATTTATGCATCTTAATTTAGACCAACACAAAAATTTAACCAGTTTATCCTCCAAAATTATGAAATTCGTGGATGTAAAAGTGATTAACAACTATCTACAGAAGCTACCCAGTGCTGCTAGAAGGAGAGACTTCGGTGGGCAAGACTTCGCTCATCCGTCATCTGGCCAAGATCACCGGCACTTCCTGCACACGCATCAACAATCACGAGCACACTGATCTGGCCGAGTGCCCTTTCCACTCTTTTTCCCTGCCACATTTTCCTCAATCACTTCGCCTTTAGGTACCTCGGCTCCTACGGCTCTGACCCTAGTGGCCGTCTGGTTTTTCAAGAAGGTTTTCTATTTTACCCTTGAGTCCAAAGATCCTAAGCAACTCTTACACCTATACATAAGGCTAGAATAGAATAGTGCCAAGGTTGAAGGGATAGAGTGGTGGAATTTTGGGATGACAATGAATGATGATAGGCCAATTGAAGGGCCCTTGGTGAAAGCGCTGAGAAATGGCGGCTGGCTCATCCTGGACGAGCTGAACCTGGCGCCCAGCGATGTTCTGGAGGCCCTCAATCGCGTTCACTCCCTTCTCATTCCAATCACCTCCCTTCCAAGTCTCAACCACCCATCCCCAGCTCCTGGACGACAATCATGAGCTCTTCCTGGGCGAGAAGCAGGAGGCCATCAAGGCCCATCCCGACTTCCGCCTCTTCGCCACCCAGAACCCCACCGGCCTCTACGGCGGTCGCAAGCCACTCAGGTTCGGCCGCTGTTTACGCAAAATTTTTACCAAACTTGCCAAATTTGTAATTTTTGCAAAAGTGTTGCGAAATCTGAAAGCCAGACGATTGCAGTCGAGCTTTCCGGAACCGCTTCCTGCAGCTGCACTTCAGTCAGCTGGAAGATGGGGAGCTGCACCAGATACTCGTGGCCCGCTGCAAGCTGCCGCCCTCCTACGCCACCCGCGTCATCGCCGTCTTTCATGAGCTTCAGGTTTCCTCATCCCTTCCTTGAATCAGTCGTCCCATTTCACCTCCTCCTTCCAGCTGAGTCGAAGCAGAAGCGGCCTGTTCGCGGGCCGCGAAGGCTACATTACCCTTCGAGACCTCTTCCGCTGGGGCGAGCGCTACCGCCACTCCATCCTCACTCCGCCCACCGCCAACCCGTCCAACTTCGACTGGGACACATTCATGCTCCAGCATGGTCACCCCAGATCACTTCAAATAATAAAAAACTAAAAATAATTTAAAAAATAAAAATACTTAAAAAAATTCAAAATAATTTTAAAAATCAAAATAATTTAAAAAATTAAAAAAATTTAAAAATTTAAAAAATTAAAAATAATTAAAAATAATTAAAAAACTTTAAAAAAAATATTAATTTTTAAATTTTTGTTATTATTTTATATTTACTTTTTTCTTACTTCCATCCAACCAATTGACCCCTCTTCAGGCTATCTGATCCTGGCCGGCCGCTGTCGACGAGCCGAGGACGCAGAGCTGGTCAAGTCCGTTCTGGAGAAAGAATTCCGTCGGACGCTGGACGAGGAGAGCCTCTTCAGCCTCCGCAGCCCCTTCTTCCCCGCCCCTCTGCGCAGCCTCATTCAAGATCACCCCGGTACTTCACTTCCCTTTTCCCCATCCTTTATTCATCAATCATGAATCATGATCTATTGACAGACGCTGGACGGCTGTACTGGACCCGGGGGCTTCGTCGGCAGGCCGTCTGTGTCTGGTCCGCGCTGGCGGCCGGGGAGC
The DNA here is from genome assembly GCA_030248095.1 of Ptycholaimellus sp. GST1_10. Taxonomy (NCBI): domain Eukaryota; kingdom Metazoa; phylum Nematoda; class Chromadorea; order Chromadorida; family Chromadoridae; genus Ptycholaimellus; species Ptycholaimellus sp. GST1_10. Next base: position 23,490 of record JASANA010000064.1, read on the forward strand.
CGGTGCTGTTGGTGGGTGAGACGGGCGGCGGCAAGAGTACGTTGGCCACGCTGCTGGCTCGGGCCAGGCAACAGCCGCTGCACTGGCTCGCCTGCCATGCTCAGACGGAGGCCGCGGACTTCCTGGGTCTCTCCTCTCTACAATAGCAGCTTACGTTCATACCTCCTCATTCATCCTACAGGGCGCTTGCGACCGGCAGAGGGAGGGAGCTTCCGTTGGCTGGCGGGTCCGCTGGTGGAAGCCATGCGAGACGGCGGCCTCTTCATGCTGGACGAAGTCAACCTGGGTACTCGTCATCCCCATTCCCCATTACCCCCTATAGCCTTTACCCTCACCCGCTTTACTCCCCCTTATCCTCACCCCTTTTACCCCCTTTACCCTCACCATCCAGAGGAGCATAGGAAGGGTTTGGCAGGCGAAGACAGTGTCCTGGAGCGCCTGAACAGTGTACTAGAACCCGAGCGGAGTCTGCAGTTGACGGAGGGTGATGGAGAGTCGGGCGCCAGTCTCATCACCGCCCACGACGGCTTCCGATTCATCGCCACCATGAACCCGGGCGGAGACTACGGGAAGAAGGAGGTTTGCTCAGTCATGGGGCTTTGGGGATGGAGGAGAGGGGGAGGAGATTGCAGCTGTCCAAAGCGCTGCGCAATCGACTGACGGAGATCTGGGCCGATAGCTCCTACACGGAGGAGGAGATCTGCGGAATCTTCAACGCCTACCTTCAGGGCCTGGACAGCAAAGGATTCCCTGTGCCCGAAAAGGTTGCACCTATTTATGCCATCCAAAATTCACGTTACTTCTTTGCCAAACTACTCGATGATCAAACACACAACAAACTATTGATCATTGATGAATTAGATTCAGATAACTAGCTGAAAAGTGGGGAAACATCATTTTTGCCATTTAAGCCTTGTTTGCCAAGCAACCCGACAGTCAAAACTCAAAAGCACAGCAAACTTTCGGCCATTAATGAAATTGATCCAGATAACAGGTAAACAGGATTTGATCTGTAGAGCGTGAGCTTCCTCCGCTGGCTGGGCAGCAGAGGTCTGAACGGATTGGCTGCCTTCACACCGCGCGACGTGGTGGCCTGGAGCGCTTTCATCAGAGCCACAGCGTCGACACTTGGCATCGCTGCAGCCTGGGCCCACGGCGCCATCGTCGTCCTACTCGATGCTCTGGGCACGCTCCTATTCTCTCTCTCATTTCTCTTCAGCCTTCTTTCTTCCCTTGAAGGCGGTCAAAGCTGGCGCCAAGACTACGGAGAGCTGAGCGAGCTGCGCCTAGCAGCGGAAACAGAGCTCTGTCGTCTCGCAGAGATTGATTCCCTTCACAGCCCCAGCCAAGACCTGCAAACTATCGGTTGGCCACCCATTCCTCCACTCTGTCTTTACCCTATGGAAAGCAGTGGAAGCAATAAAGTAAGGAAGAAGAGGGAGCTTTGAGATGGCCAATGGGGCCTGGAGCCGTTCCGGATAGCCGAAGGGCCTCTTGGAGCACGGAGCCTGGACTGGTACAGCTTCCAGACACCGGCCTGCCGTCTCAATCTTCTCCGCCTTCTTCGCGGCCTCGCACTCTCCAAGCCTATCCTCCTAGAAGGTCCGCTTCTTCAAACATCAAATCTACCTATTTGTCTCCTTTCAAACAAAAGGATGTTTCGCAAGACTAGCGATGGCGAAAACGTCAGACCATTGCAGGCTCTGCTGGCGTCGGCAAATCCAGCCTTGTGGAGGCTCTGGCAGAAGCTTCGGGCCATCGCCTGACCCGACTGAACCTGTCGGAGCAGACTGACCTCACGGACCTGTTCGGGAGCGACGTGCCCGTCCCCGGCGGCACCTTTGCCTGGGCCGACGGCCCCCTCCTCAAGGCCATTAAGGAAGGCCACTGGGTTCATTCCTCATTTCATTCTCTGGGGGTTTGCTGGATGTTGCCCTCATATGGCAGGTGCTGTTGGACGAGATGAACCTGGCCAGCCAGTCGGTGCTGGAGGGCCTGAACGCGACCTTCGACCACCGCGGCTCCATCTTCATCCCCGGCCTCGGCGCCACCTTCTCTGTGGATCCCAACGGCAGCACGCGCTTCTTCGCGGCTCAGAACCCTCTAAGACAGGGCGCCGGGCGCAAAGGACTTCCCAAGAGCTTCCTCAACCGCTTCACTCAGGTTTCTTTTGCTCCAATTTGGATTTTGTCTTGTCTTCGTTTGATCACAAGTCAGGTTTGAAATCGTTCGGTTCGAAAGTTGGCTGGCCCCAAAAAGTGCTGGAATGATGCAGATAACGCTGGACCGAATGGGTGCAGAGGACCAGCTGGAGATCATCTCCGCCGCTGTCCGCCGCTCCGAATTCCATTTGCCAGGCAATCTATGCAATTTTCCACTTTCATCTGAATTTGCTGCCTTAAAATTAAGCTCATTAGGCGTCTCCCGGCAAGGGCCAACAATTTCGTGAATTAAGAAGAGAAGCTGAGTCGGATGGTGGCGTTCAACGAGGCGATGGAGCGAGCAGTGTGCGAGCTCGGGGAGTGGGCGGTGTCAGGAGGGCCCTGGGAGTTCAACCTTCGCGATCTGCTCCGATGGACCCAGCTTCTTGTCATCTACAAGGTCTTGTCACCTTCTTGTCACCTACAACCTGCTTCACAAACTCTGCTTCGCTGTAGGAGTCTGATCCGGGCAGATTTGTGGAGCTCATCTACGGCGTTCGTTTGAGGACTGCTCAAGATCGCATCAAGGTTCTTTGTTTGCATCAGATAAACTGCTGAAGAATTTTGCTAAGTGTTGAGAAAAATCAATGATATTGGAAAACATTGAACTTTAGTTTTATGGAATTGATCATGTTGAATTGATAATGAAACTAATGGCACAGCTGTGTGCCGCAGATCCAGAGAAATTGATCAATATCCAAATTTTTATTCTTGAGCAAAAAATAAGCCCATAAAATCAATTTGATTGTTAAACTGCCTCCAAAAATAGCTTTCTACCACAAGTTTATGTACGCGTTAGCCTTGCCTTTAGTTGTAATTTCCATTCCTGCCATAAACAATGGGTTTAGACACTTTGGTTCTCAGATTTGACCCATTTTTGCTATTCTCACAAAACATGTCTTGAGAAAAGATATCCATTGCGGTTATCACTTTTTATTCAGCTACAAAAGGATCAAATTTCTTTAGCTACGAAAGCCTCTCCAGAAAGAGCCATCCACCCCAAAGCAGTCCAGGAACCCTTGATACACTCGCGCTTCATCCTCCGCTCGGTTAACCATCACAATGGAAGAGACCCTCAAATTACAGGCATTTTTGCTCAGCTACTTTTCCTATTTAGAAACCTGCATTTCTGGCCTGGTGATTTGCCATGAATCAGGTTCCGCCTGGAAGCCGTGCTCCCGCATTGGCTGCATCGATAGGGCCGTAGTTTGAGGCAGGAGACTATATGCCGCTCCATATTTTGTCCCCTACTGATTGAGCAGACATCAGTGCAGCAACTAAGCACCTAAAATTCAAACTTTGACTTGGAAGTATTGATGCTGGAACCGCAGCGCAGACACTCCATAGAGGCAGGGCAGGCGTCTGCCTGAATCCCTCTCCTGCTCAACGCAACTGTTTCTGAGCCAGTAGCAGTTTTATCCCTAGGCTTTTCCTCAAAGCTGGCATCCATCTGAACGGTCCCCATAGGTAGGCTCAGCAGGTCGTCTCTTGGGCACACTGGTTCTGAAAAGGCTTTTGTACAAAGCTCCGAAGATTGGGCGGTTTTGCTAGGCAGCTGGAGCTCTAGTGGGCCGTGCTGAAGAAGCACGGCATGCAGGACAGAGTCTGAGGCATTGAAGGTGGAAAAGGGACAGGAGGGGCAGGACCATTGGGGCTGCCTCTGCAGACTGCCCAGATGAATGCGGATCTTGTGCGCAATCAGTTGGCATTTTTCAGTGTGCACTAAGCACTCCGAGCAATTCATTTTCTGCTTTCCTTTTGTCACAGCTTAGTCATGTTTTAAAGCCATTAAAACAAGCTTTGGTGGAAGACAGGGAAAATGTGTGCACTCAGAACATTTTTTGATGCGAATCATGTATAGGGCTGCAAATTCTTAAGGAATAGGAGTTGAAGTCATAGGTTAAAGCTTAAGTCAACGCACGGGAAAGTCAGTATATCTGGTTTTTGAACGAAATTGAATGATAATTAAAAATTAAATCAAACTTAAATTGAACATTGAAAAATAGTAATGGATCAAATATTCAACATTTTTGTCTCAAATTTATAAGGACTAAATTAATTAATTATGCTAAAAACAGTTATTATAAAAAGTACATATAATAACTTTAATAAAGAATAAAATTAGCTTAATAAAAAGTTAAAAGATAAAAAATTTAACTGATTGATTTATTTTTTTAATTTGGCAGAGTTTCATTTAAATCAGATGGGCGTTTGAAATGGATGAAGCAAGGGGTTTGAAGATGCGAGAGCTGTACAAGGAGACCTTCAACGAAGAGGGCGACTGGTCTGGCGGCTCCCTGTGGCTCACTCAGTCTCACCTGGCCCTCGGAGCTCACTGCCGTCTGCCCAGGAAAACCCGCCTCAACTCCAGCAGTCTTCACCTGCTTCCCTCCGCCATCCGCCCGCTTCAGGTTTTGTCAGCTTTAGAACAATGATTTCAAAAATCTTCTAAAATTCGAAAACATCAATTGAGCCGTAAGAATGATCGAATGTCTTCAGAGCCTGGGCTACGCCGTGGAGCAGTCATGGCCAGCGCTGTTGGTGGGTGAAGCTGGAGTAGGGAAGGCGAGTGCCGTGAAGGCCTTGGCCCAGCTCGTGGGTCAGAACCTGGCCATCCTCCGCCTCAGCTCGGAAACCGACGCTTTGGAGCTACTCGGCTCCTGGCGTCAGACCAGCTGCCTCGATCCTCTCAAGGTCTTTTCCCATCATTCTTGATCTTGCCAATATCGGTCACTCATCACTTACCCAAGTCCAACCTCTTTCTTTATCCATTGAATGAAACATCAACAGGCTCGGTGCGAGGAGATGGCGCAGAAAGTGGGCCCAAGTGCTGGGGATACTGGGCTGGAAAGTGAGCTGGCCGACGCCAGCGCCCCTTCCGATCTGCTGGCCATCCTCAAGCGCCTGGCCTCCTACATTCCACCCTCCGGCATCCTTTCCTTTACCTATCATCATATCATCTTATCATCTCCTCCTTCATTTCAGACAAGGCTGCCCTGGCCAAGCTGGAAGCTGACACAGAGCAGCTAGCCAAAGATGGCGGCACCGGCCTCAGCTTCGAGTGGGAGGACAGTGCTCTCCTGGAAGCCTATCGACATGGTTGGTTCTTCTGTCCGAGAGAGTCTCTTGAGGTCCTGAGCC